>JAKUCM010002286.1:0-16509 GCA_023374145.1 Lepidium sativum | reverse complement strand
GAGTGAGAGAGGTGAATATTGAAATGAATAGTTATATTAGTCAATGATAGAACACAAGATACAAGACGGGCATGCAGAGAGACGTTTTTATTTTATCTAAAATAAGACAACCAGAAAAAAAATTGCTTTGTATCAAATTTTTAAAAAAGTGTGACAGATTATTTCACTATTTTAAGCCACAAAGTTGCCTATTCTTAATGTTCAACAGCTCTCACTGATTTTATTAGTCCGTATAATTTGCTCCCTTAACTGCTTTTCCTTTTCTTTTGCAAAGTATTCTTATGTACATAATCCCTTCTCTTTTAGTTGTTTAGTAACAAAATATTCAAATTATATTGTCTCTTCAGATTTCTAGTTGATCAAATTAGATGTATAATATAATGAAATTTGATTTGTGCAGCTTCATCTTGCAAAGAATTTGAGATACGAATTCTTATTAATGCCATATGAGGTCTCCTAAGTTTTCTGCTATTTGCTTTCAAAAGGTGCATATGTGGAATCATCAGTTGAAAGAAGAGAAGATATAACATCATCAGGAACAAAGTAATATCATGATCGTTAAAATATATGTAATTTGAATGATTTCTTTTGGAAAATGTTATAGTATCTTACAAAAACAGATTTTATATTTCAAAGAAGATAGTCAACCACTATTGCTATTTGCTTTGGGTTTCAATTCATAAGAACGACCAAAAATATGGTTTTTCTTTTCGATATCTCCTCTCATCAGTTACCAACATTTATTTTCTGTAACTTCACAAAAAAAAATTTCCAAATAATTTTATACATTCAAAATCTTCTGAGATCCCCCCATATACCAGATTTTGAAATTATTATTATTATATGATGATAATTTTATAATCAAAATGGATGACTGAAATTGCAGCAAATTATGGTGAATAGCAATAATAGTTGTTATAGAAGTTATGCTTTATTAGTGTATTTTATATATTAAAGTGGGAAATATTTTTACTTTGACTGTATAACAATTTTACGATAAAAATAATATATGTTTTGTAACACCTCTTAAAAATAAGTGTAAGGTGGATTTTATATAATTTCACAAAAAACTTTAAAACTCATAAAGATTTAAAAGAAAATCTCTAAAAAATTTAAAATTAAATAAAAATATATCACATACAAATTCGGTTCTTGATTTCATTCTGGTTCAGGTTTGGATTCGGTTTTCTAGATACATAGATTTATAACTCATCTGATAATTTGTCGTGTTTGGTTCGTCTATTTCAGTTTTTAACTCTTTTAATTTTAATAATTATTTGGATATTTTTATTTTTCAGATATACTTCGGTTCGATATAAATTGAGTTCGGGCTTGGATATTCCTTTGATTTGGATGGATTCTGATTCGGGTTTTGGACTTCTAAAACAATATCTCAAAAATAATACTCTAAAATATCAACACGGGTCTAACAATCTAAATAAGCACAATTTTTTTAAAAACTAATTAAAATAATAAATATCGTGTTATAACACGAATAAAATTAACATCTTGTTTGCAACACATTAAGATTTTGTTACAAATTTTTATATTGTTCAAAACTAATAAATAATTGATGAAAAAAACTAAAATTTAATAAAATATATCATTTAAAACTCAGTTAATGGTTGGTTCTAGTACAGATTTGGATTCGATTTTCCGGATATATAGATTTAGGATGCATTCTGGTATTTTGTCGGGTTTGGTTCATCCAATTTGGTATTCTGGTTATTATAGTTTAATATTTATTTCTATATTTTTATTTTTTGGATCTAGTTTAGTTATGTATATATTGAGTTTGTGTTCAGGTATTTTTTATATAAAAATTCAAAATTACAAAAATTTAATAGAAAAACTAAAAAACTAAAATTTGGTTTTTGATTTGGTTTCGGACCATATTCAAATTCAATATTTTGGGTACATATATTTGAGACCCATTTGAGTATTTTTAGGTCTAGTTCCTCTACTTTGAATTAATTCTGGTTCGAGTTTTGGAACTTTTAAACAACATGTCGAAAGAATATTCAAATATCAACATGGTTCTAAAAAATTTAATAAACACAATTAAAAAAAATCTACACAATCTAATCTTGCGTTATAACATTGATATAATCCTAGTTGATGATAAAAACAATCATTAAATTAGGCTGGAATTAAGAAATCAAAAAATTGACTAATATAATCCACTTTATTTTATAATTAACTAGGATAACCCTCTTTTAGAAAAAATAACCAACTTTTTAAAAAAATATACTCAACTAGATATTACTCTTGAATTGCATTGTTCATGTTAACTAAGAAGAATAATTTCCAGTGTTTTCTTCTACTTCATAATTTCTCCATATTCGAATACTCATGTTTGTTTAAGATTCAATTCTACTTTGTGTTACAACTGAAGGTCCCAACATGGAACGATCAGACTGTACGTTTCTGGAAAATGTGACACTTTCTGAGAGTTAGAGACTGATCGGTTCCTGTAATGATTGATCGTTTGTATGTTTTTCTCCAATTACTATTTTTTGTATACAAATTAAATTAATTTTATTAAAAATCGATAGTCAATAATATTTAAGAAACTAAATGATTAAGCATTAGTGAACATAAAGTTTAAAATCAAAAGTTATTTTAAAATGATCGATCATAATACATCTAAAAATAGTTTGAGAAAACAAACATAGAACGAGTAAACAAAAAATAGTTAAAAGTTTCAACAAAGCAACCGATCGATATGTGGTTGATGCATAATTGGTTCCCCAAAAAAAATTTCGGACACTTGCAGGAAATCTACCAATATTCTCATAGATTTACAAAAAGTCTACCAAAAATCTGGCAGACTTGCAGAAAGTTTGCAAATCTACAAAAATTTGCCAGACTTGCAGGAAGTCTGCCTAACTGAAGGGTTTCAATATCGCAAACTTATAACGAATAGTTTGGTTATATTGTTACCTGAAAATTCATAGACAATGAATCATGATTGATAAAACTAAGATTTTCTGTTTCCTTCACCATGATTTTGAAATTGTTGACAAGTTGGACCGTTTCTTATCAATATTTAAACTTTGAAAGGTAAAAGATATTCTTTTTGGATACCTAGAGTATTATCAATAGTTGGATAAGATTATCCATATCTTTCCAGAAGTATGTATTTTATTTATCTAAAAACTGTAAAATTATATAAAAAAAAAATTTTATAAGTAAAAAGTATTTTGGTAATTAAAACTAGCAAAAGAAAAGTGAATTATATAAGTAATTTAAAAATAAAACTGGGTTATTTAAATAATTTTATATATTAAAGCGAAAGACACTTCCATTTTGACTGTGCTATAAACTCTAAGATAAAATTAATATATGGTTTGTAGCAATCTTTAAAAATAGATGTAAGGTAGGTTTCGTTATAAATTGTATATAAAATTCAAAATTACTAATTATTTTTATAAAGAAAACTCTAACATAGTCTCACATATATACATTATAATGCCTTAATTTAAAATACAAAATCAATATGCTGGAGATGGGTTTGGTTATAATTTTTTATAAAAACATTCAAAACTATTAAAATTTTAATAGATAAAAAAAATTAAAAGCTAAAAATCAATAAACATATATCGGAAACTAATTCGGTTATTTTTTTGGATTCAAGTTCATGTTTAGATTCGGTTTTCCGGGTACATATTGATATAGACGTTTTTAGCACGTCTTAAAAGCATCATTTAGGTATATTATACGTACATTTTGATACATTCAAATATAGTTGGAGTCTAGATAGTATCATTGATACACATTCACATGCATCTGCATACATACTACGTTTTGTGAGTGTTCAGGTACTAGATGCGGGCAGATCGAGCCCCAGGTCGAGCCCAGATTGAGCCCCAGGTCGAGCCCAAATTGAGCCCCAGGTCGAGCCCAGATTGAGCCCCAGGTCGAGCACAGAGTGAGCCCCAAGTCGAGCCTAGATTGAGCCCCAGGTCGAGCCCAGATTGAGCCCCTGGTCGAGCCCAGATTGAGCCCAAGGTCGAGCCCCCAACTCGAGCTCCCAACTCGAGCCCCCAACTCGAGCTCCCAACTCTAGCCCCCAACTCGAGCTCCCAACTCGAGCTCCCAACTCGAGCTCCAACTCGAACTCCCAACTCGAGCTCCCAACTCGAGCTCCAACTCGAACTCCCAACTCGAGCTCCTAACTCGAGCCCCCAACTCGAGCTCACTCACGCGCAAGGTCGAGCTCACACGCGCTTCAGCTCGAGTACTCACGCGAACACACGCGTGAGTTGACTCACTCGAGCTCAACTCGAGTACCCACTCGCGGAGGGCCAGCTCAAACGCACTACTACTCTTTTCACTGTTGGGCCAAACCGAGGCTAAAATCCACTGCGCATTGGGCCGAGTTTATCTAGGGTTTTGCTATGAGTTTAGTATAAATATTCTTACATGTTGCAAAAACCTGAACCCTAGTTTTTACAATTGATTTTTCTTGCGAACTTAGAGCTTTGTACTCGAACAAAACTTTCTGATTTTTTTAGTTTATTTTTATGCAATTCAGTTTTACATTAAGCGTTGATTTCATACCTTGTTCGAGTCATTCATTGATGCATTCAAACCTTAAATTCATGTTTGGTGTTAAACTCATGCGTTCTGAGTAGTCACATAGGATTCCTGAGGATGAGTTAGGTCTACGTGATGCTTAGGTTTTCTAAGGCGCTTAGGGTTAAATTTATGTAAGTCTTTTCTGATTTGGTGTTATCATCACTATTTTCATTCTGATCAACTGAGGCTTGTTCTGAGACGCTCTAGCACCGATGGGTGTTTGGTAGAGCGTCAGGCTGAACCACTTCAGAGATTCACATGCTCAGCTCGAGGGATCGAATGTCTGAGGTGTGAATCAGCGTTAAGCGAGTTGATCATTCATTCCGACTAGATTATCCAACGCCTATGGCGATAGGGTCTGTTAGTAGTCTACTCGAGTTTGTTTACCACGAGAGTGGACTCATTGTTTGTGTTCTCGTTGCCTAGAGACTAGCTCTATTGAGTGATATCAAGCGCCTAGTTAACTAAAGAGTCACGTTGACCCATGAAACTCACTCCTCAGGATCCTGCTTTCTCACCCTACGTTAATTATATTTGATACTCTACTGTTTATTGCCTTGTTTGAATTATTTACAATTGCATTGTTTTGTCTATTTTCGTTTTAAAGGTTCGAATTAGGTTGTTAGAGAAACCACACTTTGATTGGCTTGAATTAGGGTAGTTAACTGCATCATGATTGATAATTACATTCCCAGTTGGATTGACACCTATTATACTACAACTGACGTACAAGTATAATAGGATTTGACAATAGTTTAAAAATTATGTTATGAAATTGGCACCGTTGCCAAATGGGTCTCTGCTAGTTACAATTAGGATTGTTAACTTTCTAAGCTCAAGTTCTATTTACTCTTCGTTACATACTCACTTGTGGCACTGTGTTTTGTGTTCTGTTTCAGGTGATTTCAATCTCCAGTACGTCAGCTTGATCCTACTGCTCAGTTTGACTTCACTCAGTTTATGCAGACACGTTCACAAGGAAATCAAAATCTTCTCGAGCCTCTTGACAACATTAACCAACTACCACGCGAGTTAAGAGCGCAGAGAAACCAAGTCTACAGTACGCTTACAGAGAGAGTCATAATGAACGCAGACACAGAGTCCAACTTACACGTTCCCCCTGTGGACCAGCCTCCACAGAGGAGACCGCGAATAATAGGTGCTGGAGATGCACCAAGTACCCACACCCAGAGACGTGGAATTGTTCCCCCAGCCATAACGAACAACAATTTCGAGATCAGTAGCAGTCTCATCTCTATGATCCAAAATAGGCAGTTTCATGGCCTACCTTCTGAAGATCTGCTTGATCACTTAGACGAATTCGAGCGACTATGTGGACTGCAAAGGCTCAATGGAGTCAAGAAGGATGCATTCAAACTGAGGTTGTTCCCGTTTTCTCTCAGAGACAAAGCCCATGTATGGGAGAAACACTTACCGCAAGGCTCCATCACGTCATGGGAAGCTTGTAAATCTGTGTTTCTCGCCAAATTCTTCTCCAACTCTCGAACTGCAAAGTTGAGAAACGTCATCTCTACCTTCACCCAACAGAATTCTGAAACCTTTGCTGAAGCCTGGGAGAGGTACAAGAATTATCAGTCTCAGTGCCCACATCATGGATACCCTGTTGAGACTCTGCTCAACAATCTCTATATAGGAGTTCACCCTAACATCCGCATTATTGGATACCGCAAGCCATGGAAATTTCCTTAACCAGGACGTCGCTGATGGTTGGCAGCTAGTGGAGAATATGGCTCAGGCAGATGGGCAGTATAATGAGGACTACGACAAGACGGTCAGAAACACAGTGAACACAAACACAGTCAGTAGGAAGGAACTCAAGGCCCTGAACGTCAAGTTGGACAAAATTGATAGGCTGCTGCAAGTACAACACAAACATGTCAACTTCATAACTCGAGATGAACATGTTCCACACGAGGAGGATGATCAGGTTGAGGAGATCAGTTATTTGCAGAATCAGGGAGGTGGTTACAAGCAGTACAACAACTATAAGCAGCACCCAAACCTCTCATGCAGAAGCAACAACATGGCAAATATCCAAGATCTGACCTACCCACCCAAACCCCCACACGCTCCATCGAACACGTTTGTCCCTAAGCAACAATATCACAAGAATTATCAGCCAGCTGCAAACATACCACCTGGGTATGAAGCACACACTCCACCAACCCCTACACAGCCACCAGAAGTTTTGAGCCTACTCCAAGAAATCTTGAAGGGATAGAAAGCGTCTGCTGCTGAAGTCACGCAGAAATTGGCAGAGGTGCACTCTAAGATTGACGCTTCTCACAACGATCTCACGTGCAAATTTGAGACGTTAAACGCAAGGCTCAAGTATGTCAAGAGTCAGCAAGCGTCATCCTCTACTGTGAAGACAACTGGGCAACTTCCAGGGAAATCAGTTCCCAACCCAAAAGAGTATCACGCCAATGCCATCACTCTGAGAAGTGGATGCGAATTACTGATTCGAGCAGAGAATCCAAAGCATACTGAGGACAGTTTGGTTCAGGAGGGGGAGGATTTTATCATCAAGGATCAGACAGAGACTCACCCTGAAGTTGTTCCTAAGACACAATCTACTGAAAAACCCAGCACGCCAGACGCCCATCCACCTACAGAAACCCCAGAGATGAGTAAACCATTTGTTCTTCCACCATATGAACCCCAATTACCCTTTCCCTAAAGGTTCAAGAAGGAGCTTACTGAGAAGTACAAGGTGCTCTTTGATAAGTAGATGAAAGACATTGAGGTGAAGATTCCAATTCTGGATGCGTTTATGCTAATACCTCCATACCAGAAATTTCTCAAGGATGCAATTAAGGAGAGAACTCAAACAGTCGAGGGTATGGTCGTACTGACACACGAAATTAGCGTCATAATCCAAAGGAAAGTTGTACCAAAAAAGCTTTGTGATCCTGGAACCTTTACAATCTCATGCTCGCTTGGACCCCTATCATTCAGCAAGTGTCTATGCGATCTAGGCGCCTCAATCACTCTCATGCCGCTTTCAGTTGCAAAAATGTTAGACTTTGTTGATTACAAGCCCTGCAAAATCTCATTGATTGTGGCAGATAGGTCAGTGAGAATCCCTCATGACATCCTAGAAGACCTTCCTGTGAAGGTGGGGGGAGTTGAGATACCAACGGATTTTGTTGTATTGGAGATGAAAGAAGAACCTAAGGACCCTCTGTTATTTGGAAGACCTTTCTTGGCCACAGCAGGCGCTTTAATTGATGTTAGGAATGGAGTCATCGAGCTGAATCTGGGTCCAGATCTTAGAATGAAATTCAACATCAATGACGCGATTAAGAAACCAACGATTGAAGGTCAAGTGTTCTCAGTGCACGAGATGGACACTCTTGCTGATGAGCTGTTAGAGGAATTGGTAGGAGAAGATCAACTGCAAGTTGCTCTGACAAAGCCAGCCGCTGAGGGGTACCTGAATATGGAAGCTGAATGCTATGCGAACTTGTTGGATTGCCACAGACCAATCAAGAGTCCGGCGGTGATTGAGGAATTGGACTCGAGTGCATCTGAGGCGGACTCGAGACAGAGACTCGAGCTGCAAGTGCTCGAGTGCGCTACGCTTGACGTTACTGATGACTGATCTGAGCTCATGGCACCCAAAGTGGAGCTGAAACCACTTCATGCAGGGCCCCAATTCCACTTATCCTGTAATTGTAAATGACGCCTTGAATGATGATGAATTGAGTATGCTTTTGACTGAACTTAAACGTTTTAGAAAAGTCATAGGATACACGCTTAAGGATATTAGAAGAATCTCTCCAAGTTTTTGCATGCATAGGATACACTTAGAAGATGAATCTTATTCTAGTGTAGAGCCCCAAAGGAGATTGAATCTGAACCTTAAAGAAGTGGTTAAAAAAGAGATACTTAAGTTGCTAATAAGTGGGTCTCGCTTGTGAATTGTGTTCCTAAGAAAGGGGGTATTACAGTAGTTAAGAATTAATACCCACTAGTTACATAACGGGGCATAGGATGTGCATAGACTATAGGAGGTTGAATTCATCCAGTAGGAAAGATCATTTCCCTTTGCCTTTTATTGATCAGATGGTTGAAAGGTTGTCTGGTAAAAAGTACTACTGTTTCCTTGACGGGTATAGCGGGTTCTTCCAGATCCCTATACATTCGGATGATCAGAAAAAACTACTTTTACCTGCCCTTATGGCACTTTCGCTTACAAACGCATGCCGTTTGGGTTGTGCAATGCTCCTGCTACATTTCAGCGCTGTGTGACTTCCATTTTCTCGGATTTGATTGAGGACGTAGTCGAGGTGTTCATGGACGATTTTTCCGTCTATGGCTCTTCCGGCTCCTCTTGTTTGTCAAATTTGTGCAGGGTGCTTAGCAGGTGCTTGGAGACCAACCTTGTGCTCAACTGGGAAAAGTGCCACTTCATGGTTCAGGAAGGTATAGTTTTGGGGCACAAAATATCTGAGAGGGGTATTGAGGTTGACAAGGCAAAGATTGAGGTCATGGCTCAACTGCAACCCCCTAAGACAGTGAAGGATATTAGAAGTTTTTTGGGTCACGCTGGGTTCTACAGAAGGTTCATCAAAGATTTCTCCAAAATTGCAAGGCCCCTGACGAGCCTACTATGCAAGGAGGTCGAGTTCAATTTCAACCCCGAATGTCTCGAAGCGTTCCTTAAGATCAAAGAGGCACTGATATCTGCTCAAATAGTCCAAGCTCCAGACTGGGACCTCCCATTCGAGATCATGTGTGATGCAAGCGATTTTGCTGTTGGAGCAGTCCTGGGTCAGAGAAAGGACAAGAAGTTGAACGTGATACACTATGCCAGTCGGACTCTAGACAACGCACAAACCAAGTACGCCACCACAGAAAAGGAACTACTTGCTGTAGTTTTTTCGTTTGAGAAATTCAGATCATAATTGGTGGGATCCAAGGTCATTATTCACACTGATCACGCAGCGTTGAAATATCCTATGAAGAAAAAATCTGCCAAGTCGAGACTACTGAGATGGATACTGCTGCTGCAAGATTTTGATTTAGAGATTGTGGGCAAACCTGGAGTGGAAAATGGAGTTGCAGATCACCTGTCACGAATGATGATTGAGGACTCGGCCCTTATTGATGACTCAATCCCGGAAGAGCAACTCATGACTCTGGGAGCAGAAGAGAATTGTTCTCAAATCAACAAGAAGTTAGCTGGATCCACTCTACCTTGGTATGCGGAGTTAGTCAATTACTTAGTCGTGGGTGAAGTGCCTAGCTGTTTGAACGCCTATCAGAGGAAGAAGTTTTTCAGAGACGTCAACCACTACTTCTGGGATGAGCCCTACTTATACAAGAAAGGAGCAGATGGTTTGTTCAGAAGGTGCATAGCAGAAGAAGAGGTTCAGGGTGTTCTGGAGCATTGTCATGGGTCTGCTTACGGTGGACATTTCGCCACGTTCAAGACAGTCCAGAAGATTTTGCAATCAGGGTTATGGTGGCCGACAGTGTTCAGGGACACTCAGGATTTCATCTCCAAGTGTGATCCATGTCAGAGAATGGGTAACATCATCAGAAGGAACGAGATGCCACAGAACCCAATTCTAGAGGTTGAGATATTTGACTACTGGGGAATCGACTTCATGGGACCTTTCAATCCACCATCTCATGGGAATAGCTACATTTTTATCGCAGTGGACTACGTCTCGAAGTGGGTAGAAGCTGTGGCAAGTCCGACTAATGATGCTAGAGTCGTCATCAAGCTGTGTAAGAGCATCATTTTCCCCAGATTTGGTGTGCCTCGTGTTGTAATAAGTGATGGAGGCTCCCACTTTATCAACAAGGTGTTTGAGAACCTGCTAAAGAAAAATGGAGTTAAGCATAAGGTAACTTCGCCTTATCATCCACAAACTAGTGGTCAGGTGGAGGTTTCAAACAAGCAGATCAAGGCTATTTTAGCTCGAGTTGTTGGGGTGTCAAAACGTGATTGGGCCATGAAGTTGGACGACGCCCTGTGGGCTTACAGAACAGCCTTCAAGACACCAATTGGAAGGACACCATTTCAGCTTCTAGATGGAAAATCATGTCATCTGCCTGTTGAGATAGAGTACAAGGCACTGTGGGCTACAAGGTTCATAAATTTTGATCTTCAAACGGCTCAAGAGAAAAGGGTCATGTACCTGCATTAGTTAGAGGAGGACATACTTGAAGCCTACGAGAGCTCGAAATTGTACAAGGAAAGGACAAAAGCCTTCCACGACAAGAAGATTGCACACAAGAAAATCACGCCAGGCGACCAAGTGTTACTGTTTAACTCGAGGCTAAAATTGTTCCCAGGAAAGTTGAAGTCAAAATGGTCAGGTCCATTCCGAGTGAAAGAAGTTTTGCCATTCCGAGTGAAAGAAGTTGATTTTTCTTGCTAACTTAGAGCTTTGTAATCGAACAAAACTTTCTAATTTTTCGAGTTTATTTTTATGCAATTCAGTTTTACATTAAGCGTTGATTTCATACCTTGTTCGAATCCTTCATTGATGCATTCAAACCTTAAATTTGTGTTTGGTGTTAAACTCATGCGTTCTGAGTAGTCACCTAGGGTTCCTGAGGATGAGTCAGGTATACGTGATGCTTAGGTTTTCTAAGGCGCTTAGGGTTAGATTTATGTAAGTCTTTTCTGATTTGGTGTTATCATCACTAGTTTCATTCTGATCAACTGAGGCTTGTTCTGAGACGCTCTAGCACCGATGGGTGTTTGGTAGAGTGTCAGGCTGAACCACTTCAGAGATTCACATGCTCAGCTCGAGGGATCGAATGTCTTAGGTGTGAATCGGCGTTAAGTGAGTTGATCGTTCATTCCGACTAGATTATCAAACGCCTATGGCGATAGGGTCTGTTAGTAGTCTACTCGAGTTTTTTTACCACGAGAGTGGACTCATTATTTGTGTTCTGGTTGCCTATAGACTAGCTCTATTGAGTGATATCAAGCGCCTAGTTAACTAAAGAGTCACGTTGACCCATGAAACTCACTCCTCAGGATCCTGCTTTCTCACCCTGCGTTAATTATATTTGATACTCTACTGTTTATTGCCTTGTTTGAATTATTTACAATTGCATTGTTTTGTCTATTTTCGTTTTAAAGGTTTGAATTAGGTTGTTAGAGAAACCACACTTTGATTGGCTTGAATTAGGGTAGTTAACTGCATCATGATTGATAATTACATTCCCAGTTGGATTGACACCTATTATACTACAACCGACGTACAAGTATAATAGGATTTGACAATAGTTTAAAATTTTTGTTATCACATATATCTAGGACCATTGTGGTATATTATTTTTTTAGTTATTAAGACTTATTCGAGTATTTTATTTTTGAATATAGTTTGGTTTGGCATAAATCGATTTTGGAGTCTGATATAAAAATTCAAAACTAAAAAATATTTAATAGAAAAACTCTAAAAACTAAAATTTGGTTATTGATTTTGATTTAGTTTCTTAGATACATAGATTTAGGATCCATTAGATATTTTTATCGAGTTCGGTTCTTCTAATTCTGGTTGATTCGGCTTGGGTTTTAGCCCTCTAAAATAACATCTCAAAAGTAGTTTTAAAATATCAAAATAGGTTTAAAAATCTAAATGAACATGATTGTAAAAAATAATCAAATCTCACATTATAATGTGGTATAATCATAGTTTGTGAAATAAAGTGGAAGTAAACCTTACTAGTGTTACTTGTTACACATATATCTCATGAACAAGAAACTGAATGTCTCTAAACATAACCCACATAACCACAATTATATAATTACATGATTCCATACAAACAAAAGTTATATAGGATAATATATCTTTAGTATTATTACTATAATTTACAAATAAAGCGACATCATTTGTAAATGTCACATCCATTTTACTTTGGAATCAACATGTAGGGGTTTATTAAAATGTTGATTTTAATAAATTTTGAAATTTTTACAAAATCAATGACTTTGAATTCTATATTCAAATCATGTATTATTCAAATACTGATTTTAAAATCCATATTCAAATCATGTTTTTTTATTTGTTTTTTGGGTCACGACATTAGGTTGTATTGCATAAGATTTGAGTATTGGAAGTTCCATACAACATACCATTCTAGTAAAAGGCCTAAAAACATAAAGTCCGTGAAGATGATTTGAAATAAAGTCCAATCTAGAAGATAATTTGAAATAAGATTGGTCGAGAAAGACACATTAGAGATAGATAATAGGTTAAGTCCAAACCCATATTTTTGCCAAAGCAAATTAAGATTTTTGTAGAAGAAGCAGGGGCCACTGTCAGAAGGAGTCTCGCTGGAAAACGAGCCGTCGTCCTTGGTTTGTCGATCTTTTGTTCGCTTTTCTTTTTTGTTAATATTGGGCTAAAAATGGCCGGCCTATTAGCCAAGTTCTTGCAAATGCAAGCAGAGGGACTCGATTCTAGGATGTGCAAGTGCGCATGCCTCTTATGGACTTATCACATATCAATAGGTTAAATGTCACTTGCCTTTTTATTCGCTTCTTTACTACCTTTTAAAACTTTTTTAATACTCGAATTTTATATTGAGGCAGAGCGTAATTTAATTTTGTGTGTCACCAAACTTTTAATTTTTTTTTTGGTCATTTACTTGTTTTTCCGTTGATGAGTACAACAAAAGTTATATAACTTATTAATCAGTTTATTATTACAAAACCGCACAACGTGTCTAAGTAAACACCGTTTCTCGTACAAACAACACACTCAAGGAGGCCCTCTCAACCGAGGCGTATACATGTAGATACATGCATTTTGTGTATATATATGTCGTTTCTTACAAAGTAGGAGGGATCCAGATATAGCCATGAGTTTGAAGGTAACCAGCTTTTTCTAGTAGCTGATCAGCTTCTACTGGTCCTCGGCTTCCTGCTTTGTATGGGATTGACTTCACTTCTCCTCTTTCTATCCTGTGAAGTAATGGCGTGAAGATCTCCCATGCTACCTGTTATCATTCTCAAATTGACACCATATTATCTCCGGAATTGTATCATTTCAAAGCTTTTTAAGTCCAGATTGTATCTAGAGATTTGCGATGAAGCAAATCTTAACACTTGTTGTGTAATTTCTCAGCAAAGGAGTAGTGAAATAACATGTTTATACCTTTAATTCGTCTCTGCGAACGAAGTGTTGTTGATCGCCTTTGATTCTGCGGAGATATGAGAAGAAAAAAGGTTGAAGATAACATGAAAGTGCAAAGAAGCCATCGGATATATTTTCAGAAGACAAATTCTTTCTTACGTGTCAAGAATTAAGCGCTCGTATGCCTCAGGGATCGAGACACCTTGATATCGTTGCCCATATGACAAGTCTAGTTCACTTTGCACAGTTTGCATCTCTAGACCAGGCTGTTTAACCTGTGTAACAACAGCATATCCAAGAGCGTCATGGTTCACTGTGATGGTTCAAGGTCAGAGTGAAGTTAGTAAATAATGTTTGTTTGTTCATTATGTACTTACAGTTAGTTTCATGTACATTGCTTCTGAGGGTTGCAAGCGTATCACAAACTCGTTCCTCCCTTGTTTCTGACCTGTTGCATGAAACTCTTAATACATAGATTCCAATTTATCAAAACTAATACAAAGGGCTTTAGCCACAATGAAAAGGTGTCAGAGCAAGAAAATACATCTGAATATGTCGCCTGGAACATCTTTGAACTGAATTCGAATCTCAGCCTTCCTTGAATTTAATGCCTTTCCGGCCTTTAGAATAAATGGAACACCTGAAAGATATATATCCATCAGCATGTCAACATTCTTTTTTGCTTCGACCCATCAACCCTTTTTTTGCCCTCACATTTGTGTCAACTTCCAAATGGTTCTCACAAGTTGACTGATAAATGAAGAGTGAACAGGGACATGGTACCTTCCCATCTTTCATTGTGTATGCGAAGAATTGTTGTGGCAAAGGTTGGAGTGTTTGAGTCATTTGGAACAGTAGGATCATCCCTATACCCTTCATATTGTCCAAGAACCACCTCGTCATCGCTTATAGGAACAACCGATTGAAGCACCTAAAGTTCACTAAAATAATCAGTAACGTAGAATGAATTGGCTGATATGACATGATGTTTATGAAAAAAAAGAGTTCAATGGAAAGAGGCAAAGAAAGCCCAATGGAATGGTAATAGTGGTATAAAAAGTATTGACCACCTTCACTTTCTCATCCCGGATGTGCTCAGGTTTAAGAGATATTGGTTTCTCCATGGCCACAAGACAAAGAACCTACAGTATTATCAACTCAGTTATTTAATTTGTTCTAGCATTTCCACTTACAGAGAAACTCAAAGAACAATCACAGAGGTAAAACTTAAGTTTTGTTTTCAAGAAAAATATCTCAGGTATATACTTTCCTGGAGCAGGTGGTTTTGAATAATATCACGGATTATTCTGTGAAGCAAGAAGTGAAGATACCATCAGAAACGCATTGGTGTGATCAGATTAACATTCTATATGAAGATGAAGAAGACACTAAAGTAAGTATTACCCATATTCATCAAAATATCCACCACGCCCTTCAGTTCCAAAATCTTCCCTGAAAACAATCTGCAAAAAAGCAATTGAAATTTATGTGCACTTCACTCTCAATAACAGTCTGAAAATGTCTGTCTTAGCTATGCAGCTCTCACCTGCACGTTCTCGATATTGTCACGGTTCCAAAGTGGCAAAAAGAAGCGATTGGCAAATCGGAGGACCAACTGCAAGTGATGCACCAAATTAAATAATCATGGAGTGTCTAAGGAATAGCTTGATGACTAGACTATAATAGCGAAGCATGTTACCATGTTTTGAACCAGCTCCTTCCCAAGATAATGATCTATACGATAGATCTGTGATTCATCAAACAACTCTCCAATCTGAGAACTTAGTTGCTCTGCAGATTTCAGATCCTTGCCAAATGGCTTCTCAACAACAATCCGTGTCCATCCACCAAGATCAGCTGGAAGTCATGGGACATATTACATGATTTGAAAAGTGACTAAAACTGTAATTTTTCCAAGCTGTCTAGCGGACCTCAGGTGGTCCCCTCCAGCTTCCAGCGACTTCTTCTCTCTTCTCTTCTTCTCCTTTGCGATTTTTCTGTTTATTTAAGAGGAACAATTGTATCTTTTAGGATCTATGGAGTTTTAATGGAAGCTCTCTTCATATTCTCTCAAAACACTCTCCAATCTCTTATTCTCTAAAGTTTTCGCATTGTGTACTCAAACTCACATGGTATCAGAGCAGTGATATCCTCTCACTATGCTTCCATTAATCTCTTTTCATCACTCTCTGTTTTTCTTCTCTATTGTTTAGTCCTTGAAATTCAAAACTCGCCGTGGAAAGCTTGGGTTCTACCTCCGGGGCGCATCCTCCTTGCGGCTCTTCTCAAAGTTTTGAAGAAAAAGGCTATCTTTGAGTCCTATATACAGAAAAGCTGGGATCTTTGGTGAGCTTTGGCATCAAAAGAGTAAGCTTTTCTCATTCAAACTCAAGGAAATCTCGAAATCTCTCTTGTGAAGCCTTACCGGAAGCGTGAAAGGGAAAAGGTCAAGTCTTTTCTCTCTTCTTGAAGTGGTGCTCTCTGGTGTTCTTAAGAGAAGACTTTTAGTCTCTCCTGTTCGTGATTTCAAGAAAGCTTCAACTTTTTAAGCCTCTCTTTGGGTCATTTCTCAGCCGGCACAAAAAAAGGTGTAATCTTTTCTTCTCAAAATGGATCCAAGTAAACTACAAGTGGTTCCTATTATGCTTAAAGGGCCGAATTACTTGCTGTGGGCTAGAGCTGCAAAGACTACCATCTGCACAAAGAAAGGCTATTGGAGTCATATAGTCAAAGATAGACCCTTAAAGAAGTCCACATCAAGTGAAGAAGATGAGGAAGTGCTTGATGAGGATGATGATTG
>JAKUCM010002285.1:0-15662 GCA_023374145.1 Lepidium sativum | reverse complement strand
AGATAAGGTGCAACTGACAAATAGTGAACATTGATATGCATACGAAATGTGCGTTGAAAATTGAAACTTGCATGTGTTACAAAGTATAAGTTGCTTTCTATCTCCTATAATTGTTGCCACAACCTAAAATGATTTCCTCATGTAAATATGTTTCCATATCAGTCCATTCTGCTTTATTTGTTTAGTGTTATTCATCCATTAGTGGCTTAATTTACAATCCCCTAATGGCCCACATATCATTAAAGGGGAATATATTGGTTGTTGTTCTGGTTAAATCTGTTGTATTCTTCTCGTGCTGAGTAGCTCTCCGATGTGTGCTTCAGGCAGGATTTAGGATAACAGCGACTTCTGTAGTTCTTGAGTTTAATCATGAGGCCCGTATTGTAAAGAAAATCAAGCTGATTGGAACCCCATGCAAGATAAAGAAAAAGACTGCATTTATTAAAGACATGTTCACTTCTGACCTTGAAATAGCTCGATATGAAGGTTCAGCAGTCCGGACAGTTAGTGGCATTAGAGGAGAAGTGAAAAAGGTATGCTTTTTGATATTCTTGTAATTTCCCATCAACATAAGCTTTACGGTAATCTACATTTGTTGGCTCTCTAATCTCCTTAACAACCTTCTTTTGTTAGGCTGGAAAAAATATGCTTGATAACAAGGCGGAAGAAGGGATTGCAAGGTGTACCTTTGAAGATCAGATCCATATGAGCGACATCGTCTTCTTAAAGGCTTGGACGGCAGTTGAAGTTCCAAATTTTTACAATCCTCTAACAACGGCCTTGCAACCCCGTGGTAAGACCTGGAAAGGGATGAAAACTTTTGGCGAACTCCGTAGAGAGCTAAACATTCCTATACCAATGAATAAGGATTCACTTTACAAGGTAAAGCCCATAACATGCAGTATCACTGCTAGAAAAGGAACCAAGAAGCACTGATTACCACTAATTCTCGTTTGTTTAACATTTGCAGCCAATCGAAAGGAAACCAAAGAAGTTCAATCCATTGGTGATACCAAAGAAACTACAGGGAGCTTTACCGTTTGCATCGAAACCCAAAGATATACCAAAGCAGAAAAGACCAACATTAAAGGAGAAAAGAGCAGTTGTAATGGAACCAGAAGAACGTAAATCTCATAGACTCATCCAACATTATCAGCTGATGAATCATGATAAGGTAATGTTTAAAATCTCTATTAGCATATGCTATTTATACCTCCTAATCTTTGATTGATCTTTGTCTGACTTAATGAAAAAATTGCAGGTGAAGAAGAAAAAAGCAACTGAGCAAAAGAAGAGGAAAGTGTATGAGGCAGAGAAAGCTAAGAATGAGGAAATAAATAAGAAGCGGAGAAGAGAGGAGAGGCGTGATAGATATCGTGAGGAAGATAAACAGAAGAAGAAAATGAGAAGAAGCCAAGATTAGTGTTGATCAGATAGACAGACACTAAAAGTTTTTTTATTTTCATGCTTTTACTAAGAAATTCTTCTTTCTCCTTTGGTTTTAATTTCTGATTTATATATCACTATTACACAAAGTTTTGCTGTATTACTCCAATTTATCTCTCCGAATCACCAGAGATTATGAGCTTTGTGCACCAACTAACTAAGTGGATCTTTAGATACTGGGTAAAAAAGTGTGAATATTTGGACTCAAATTGTATTTTATTAACGTAGGTAAAAGTAAGATTAAATTATGTTTGATTTTGTGGTTTTAAAAGTTTTCAAATTTCAACTAAAACCCCTTCTTCTTCTACCTATAAACCCTGAACCCTCATATAATCCCTAAAATTCTTGCTATCGGTTGTACGATAGCTATGAACAAAAGAGTCGTAAGATGTCTCCTTTCTAGTTCATATCATCCTTTGATTCGTTTCTCCACCGATTTGTTTCTTCTCGACAGAGTTTCTACCTGTAGCCGTTATCTCACTACTAGGTTTATTTCTACTCCTCCGCCGGATGAAATGTATGGATTTGACGATCCTTTCTCACCCAGTGAGTCACCGAATGTAGTGGATTTGACTAAAGAGTACTATTTTTTGAACGATTCCCTTGTGGACGCTGGACATGTTGATGTCCACCAAGGAGTGCCCATAATTCAGTCCTCCATTGATGCTAGAGCTATTGCAGACGCTGTTTCTGGTAATGATGATGTGCTTGGAAGCAAAACCCAGAAGTTTCTTAGGCAATTTAGAGGGAAACTTAGTGAAAGCTTGGTAATTGAGGTGTTGCGTTTGATAGAAAGACCGTCTACAGTTATCAGCTTTTTTGTTTGGGCAGGTAGGCAGATAGGTTATAAGCATACAGCACCTGTGTATAACGTTTTGGTAGACTTGATTGTGCGTGATGATGACGAAAAAGTTGCGGAAGAATTCTTGCAACAGATTAGAGACGATGATAAGGAAGTGCTTGGGGAATTTCTGAATGTGTTGATTAGGAAACATTGTAGGAATGGGTCGTTTAGCGTTGCACTTGAGGAGTTAGGGAGACTGAAGGATTTTAGGTTTAGACCTTCAAGATCTACTTATAATTGTTTGATACAGGCATTTCTCAAGGCCGATCGTTTGGACTCTGCTTCTTTGGTTCATCGGGAAATGTCCCTTTCAAATCTTAGGATGGATGGGTATACTCTTACATGCTTTGCTCATTCTCTCTGTAAAATAGGAAAGTGGAGGGAAGCTCTAACATTGATGGAAACTGAAAATTTTGTGCCTGATACAGTGTTTTATACAAAACTTATATCTGGTTTGTGTGAAGCTTCACTTTTTGAAGAGGCTATGGATTTCCTGAATAGGATGCGAGCTACTTCCTGCCTTCCAAACGTTGTAACATATTCAACTTTGCTGTGTGGATGTTTGAACAAAAAACAGCTGGGTAGATGTAAAAGGGTGCTAAATATGATGATGATAGAAGGTTGTTATCCAAGTCCTAAGATTTTTAATTCTCTTGTACATGCTTATTGCACTTCCGGAGATCACTCGTATGCATACAAATTGCTTAAAAAAATGGTTAAATGTGGTCACGTGCCAGGATATGTTGTCTACAATATATTAATTGGGAGCATTTGTGGTGACAAAGACTCACTTAGTTGTGATCTATTAGAATTGGCTGAGAAAGCTTATAGCGAAATGCTTGCTACAGGGGTTGTTCTGAATAAGATTAATGTCAGCAGCTTCACACGGTGTCTTTGTGGTGCTGGGAAATATGAAAGGGCATTTAATGTTATCCGTGAAATGATTGGTCAGGGATTTATACCAGATAACAGTACCTACTCCAAAGTCCTTGGATATTTATGTAATGCTTCGAAAATGGAATTGGCGTTTCTGTTGTTTGGAGAAATGAAAAGGGGGGGCCTTGTTGCTGATGTCTACACGTATACTATTATGGTAGATAGTTTTTGTAAAGCTGGTCTAATTGAACAGGCTCGTAAGTGGTTCAATGAAATGAGAGAGGTCGGTTGTACACCTAACGTCGTCACATATACTGCTCTTATCCATGCTTATCTCAAGGCTAAGAAGGTCAGCTATGCAAATGAGCTATATGAAACGATGCTGTCTGAAGGGTGTGTCCCCAATATTGTTACGTATTCTGCCTTAATTGATGGTCATTGTAAAGCTGGACAAATGGAGAAAGCTTGCCAGATTTTTGAAAGAATGCGTGGCAGGAAAGATGTTCCTGATGTTGATATGTACTTCAAGCAGTATGATGACAACAGGGAGAGACCAAATGTAGTTACATATGGAGCTTTACTGGATGGTTTCTGCAAGTCGCATAAGGTCAAAGAAGCTCACACGTTGTTGGTTGCTATGTCCATGGAAGGTTGTGAACCGAATGAGATTGTATATGATGCTCTTATTGATGGACTCTGTAAGGTTGGAAAACTAGACGAAGCACAACAAGTGAAAACTGAGATGTTGGAGCATGGATTTCCTGCAACCTTATATACCTACAGTTCTCTAATAGATCGTTATTTTAAAGTGAAGCGCCAAGATTTGGCTTCAAAAGTATTGTCTAAGATGCTTGAGAATTCCTGTGCGCCCAACGTGGTTATATACACTGAGATGATTGATGGCTTATGCAAGGTTGGTAAAATTGATGAAGCTTATAAGCTTATGCAAATGATGGAAGAAAAAGGCTGTCAGCCAAATGTTGTGACATATACGGCAATGATTGATGGATTTGGAATGATTGGTAAATTGGAAACATGCCTGGAGCTCTTAGAGCGAATGAATTCCAAAGGTGTTGCTCCAAATTTTGTTACTTATAGGGTCTTGATAGATCATTGTTGCAAAAAAGGTGAACTGGATGTGGCCCACAATCTTCTAGAAGAAATGAAACAGACACATTGGCCTACACACACAGCAGGATATCGCAAAGTCATTGAAGGATTTAATAAAGAGTTCATAGAGTCTCTGGGGCTTCTTGATGAGATAGGCCAGGATGATACTGCCCCGTTTCTTTCTGTATATAGGCTTTTGATAGATAATCTTATTAAAGCTCAAAGGCTTGAAATGGCTCTTAGGCTTCTTGAAGAGGTTGCAACCTTTTCACCCACGTTGGTTGACTACAATAGCACATATAATTCGTTACTTGAAAGCCTTTGCCTTGCTAATAAAGTGGACAAGGCTTTTCAGTTGTTCGCAGAAATGACGAACCAAGGTGTCCTTCTGGAGATGCAAACATTCTGTAGTCTTATCAAGGGACTTTTTCGAAACAGCAAGATCAGGGAAGCACTTTTGCTTCTAGATTTCATATCTCATATGGTTTGTCCTCTTTGACCTTTCTGAGTTTTAAAATTGCAGTAATAGTTACATTATCAAGCTTTCACGTGGTAGTCTATATCATTACGTATTTTCCTTCATCATTTTAATGCAAAGTGGTATTTCTTTATGGTATTTCATTGCTAAATTGCTTCAATTTTGCAGGAAATTCGGTGGATAGAAGAAAAGAAAGCATCTGATGGGGCCTAGGCACAATGATTTAAGATGTCTAGTTCTGATTTGTTCAACTAGATATGGCATCTGATGTTGACCATCCTTGTCAAAACCTGAAAAATTCAAGGGTGGAAAGCGATGGATACCGGATTGGTGGCTATAGATCATTGCGCATCGGTTTTTGGACCAAAATCCTTTGTAAGTTCATCGGTTATAAATCACATATTTTCAATAGTCTACTTAGATTCATGTCTTTTGCGTATTCACTTGTGACATGCATCTGCTTACGTATGCAGGTTCTGCTTTATACATAATTGTAAATTTATACTGCTAATGATTCTCAGTAGAGCAATGGACCTTCTTTGAACTCTCTACAACTGCATTAATGCTTTGTATAGGTAAGCATAACTTTGGTAGAGTATGTAAGATCTGTATCAAAAGACCAATAGGTTTCCTGTCTGACGAGTCAAGCTAATAGCTTCAATGCTCTGTGCTTTACAGTCTAAAGGGATTTATGTTTTCACTTTTTTGTCTAGTATTCCCACAATCCGTTCATATGTATCAAGGCATACAGAGCGCAGTGTCTCTTCTCAGTCCGAAATTCAGATTACTGTATTTGCTTCTGAGATGATATTGTACTCAGTTTCCTGCTTTGGCGTCCAAAAGGTTTAAGATGCTATATTTGCTATTAGAAAATATTTTACAAGTACCTTTTCCATACTGGTCAACTTTTCAGTTTTAAAGTATTTGAAAGATGGAATTCACGGTTGTTTTGTAATTGATTTATGCTATGTTCTTGGCTGCACCCCTCGTCGTATTGATGATGTTGTATTTTGAAAACAACCACTTTTCAAGTTGATTACTCTGCAGAGTTCATGCTTTGTATTGAGAGTTATTATCGTGTATTATTTGCTAATTGAGCAATAACATGTTTCAGTTGTTGCCGAATGAGCGTGGGTATTGAAGCTTTCAAACATCCATGGACTCTTAACACGGACAGAGGAAAGGGACCAACAAGTTGTTGAAACATTGACAAACTATGTCTACCTTGGCGGATACAGTCCTGTCTAATGACACAAGGTAAGTAGATTTGCAGAATCTCTACATTGGCGCACTCATCCTGTTGTTGGTATTACCAGAGAAGACCGTCCCTAGAGAGGGTATAACATGGTCACAAAAATCATCATCAGCTTCTGCAAATCTTGTCTGGATCATAACCAGACGCTGGTTTATGCTTGGAGCGGTTTGGTAGCAGTCTGTTTCTTTCTTAACGCCTGATGAATAAAGCAATCAGAGCTCGTCTTTTGACTTTTGTACAGAAATGGGTTGTTAAGATTCTTTATTTTGTGGCAATGGCCTTCAACTGTACAGAGCTGAATATCTTCCTAAAGATCAATGATACAATATACATACTTGATTATCAAAAGAAAAGAAAAATCCATATGATATTCCAGAAACTTATAAATCAAATTTAAATTATCCTTTTTTCTTAGTGCTACAAATCTCATCTTATAGAATTCCCAACTTGGTAAAGACTTGAGTCAATTTAAATCAATGACGGTTGACTGGAAAATAGGAAGAAAAATTGGCAAGTAGTTAAGTTTTTTGGTGGTATCTTTAGATGGTGATAAGGTTTGCATATCTGGAAATTGATTAAGTAGAGATTATTAAACATAATTAAAACAAAATGATTAGTAAACAACAAAGCAAAAAGAGAGGAGAGTGATTCAGTTCAATTAAAGCAAAAGGCCAAAGAAAAGAAAGGATTTTTAGATACAAAATAACGCCAAAGCTCATAACTTTGCTTTTATTTTGGCCATTTGCTAGTCTCTCCTTCTGTCTCCTTCGTCGCCATCAAGCAACCTCTCTCTCTCCATCAAGCAACCCCTTTCTCTCTCTCTCTCATCAACGCAGAGGAGACGATCGTACGCGTCGAACCCTAGAGAGATTGAGAGCGGTTGCGAGTTTCTTGGAGTCGCGGAGAGATTACTCAGGTAAGGAATTCTCTTTTTCATTTCTTTTTTTTGGTTTGTTTGTATCTGAATTTGGATTTCCTATTAACGATAGTCTCGAATCATGCGTTGTAGGGATTCTGGGGCCTTTTGATCTTTAAAATTTCAAGTTTTTTCCATTCGATTTCGTTTCTGATTTTTGTGGGTATATATATGGGCAGATTTCTCATCTGTTTTTGCTTTGTTTAATCTGATTTGTAAATGTTGAGTCTTTTGGATTGTAAATTGATCCTAGATTTTATTGTTGCGACTGTATTTGCGGGAAAGAGGAGGTTTTTGTCTTTTCCTGTTTCTTTTCATGTAAATGCATGAAGGATCCATGGTCTGGTCATAACCAAATGTTCTCAATGTAGTGATCATGTGCCTTTTCCTGATTAAGAATTGTTATTTGTATGAACTTAAATTACATGTTTTTACAATCAAATTTCCATCAAGATGTAAATTTGATATCTGTTTAACATGTTGGTACTGTGTAGAATTAAAGTCAGTTTGAACCACTCTGCTCTGTCTATTTGCCTCGGTTTGTAGTAGTAAGACCCTACTTTGATTTTCATGAGTAAGAATGTTGCCCCTTGGTGTGGGTAATCAAGCTATCGATTATCAGTCTCAAGAAAGCTGCGTGTTTTTTGAGCTTATCCAATTAATTTGGTTGTTAAGTCTATATGTTTCTGTTAGGGATTTATTGGGTAGCGAGCTAGTAGAAGCTAAATTATTTGCATCTATATTCAGTTACTTAATATATTTCAGGAGCCAAGGGTTGTTGAACAAGGATGCGCAAGTGGATCTGTTGTACATGTCAGATAGAAGACTCAAATGAAGAGCAACAACTGAAAAGTTCACAGCAGCAATCTGATGGTATTTTATTTAGATGCCACCTCGTAGCTGAGTTATTCGAATTATGCGTAGTTATGGAAGTTTTTGGGGCATATGTTCTAGCGTTAGTGTTGACATACTAGATGCTTCCATGCCTACCTGTGTATGGCAGTTTTCAATTTCCAACTGAGGGAATTGAGTTAACAATTGGTCGAAACTTTGAATATTTAATGACTTCGTATCTAAAAAGTTGATTTTCTGCTTTTGCTTATTGTGTTTAGTGTCTTCATGTATGTAGAAAATCATAAGAATCCAAAACCAGCAGCTGTTGCCAAACATGAGGAGAAGAAGGAAGTTCTTCCTATCGAGGTTCCTACCTTGTCCTTGGATGAGGTGAAGGAAAAGACTGAAAATTTTGGATCAAAAGCACTGATTGGTGAAGGATCTTACGGGAGAGTATATTATGCAACCCTGAATGATGGTATAGCAGTAGCTCTGAAGAAATTAGATGTTGCGCCTGAAGCTGAATCAGATGCCGAATTTTTGAGTCAGGTTAAAATTTTGCTTCAACCGTGTTCATTCTCTCTTAATCCACTTGCTTTAGGAGATGAGATGAGTACCAGTATCCATGCTTTTTTTTTTCCCCGGAGCTTGTGTTTACACTCTTTTAAAACTTGTCATACTAATAGTTTTCTCTGCCTTAGGTTTCCATGGTTTCTAGACTGAAGCATGAGAATCTCATTCAATTGCGTGGTTATTGTGTTGATGGAAACCTCCGCGTCCTTGCATATGAATTTGCAACAATGGGCTCATTGCATGACATCTTGCATGGTAAGATAAGCTTCTTGGACCTGGAGAGCTTCGTCAATTCTCTTGTTAAATAATTTCCCCGGTTTGACCAAAGGTATGAATTTTTTTCTGTGTAATTGGTTGATTACAGGTAGAAAGGGAGTTCAAGGGGCACAGCCAGGTCCAACACTTGACTGGATAACGAGGGTGAAAATAGCAGTTGAGGCAGCAAGGGGTTTGGAATACCTTCATGAGAAGTCTCAACCTCCTGTAATCCACAGAGACATAAGATCTAGCAATGTCCTTCTTTTTGAAGATTACAAAGCAAAGATTGCTGATTTCAATCTGTCGAATCAAGCACCTGATAATGCTGCTCGTCTTCACTCGACAAGAGTCTTGGGAACTTTTGGTTATCATGCTCCAGAGTAATATTTCTTAAACCCTTTTTGTTTTCTGTGCGTATGGAAATGTATAATAACCAGTTAAATGTTAATTCTCGGCATATGCAGATATGCAATGACTGGGCAGTTGACTCAGAAGAGTGATGTGTACAGCTTTGGGGTTGTTCTTCTAGAACTTCTTACAGGGAGGAAACCAGTGGATCATACAATGCCTCGGGGTCAACAAAGTCTTGTAACCTGGGTGAGTTTACATACATTCTGGATCATAAGTCTTCTTATTTCCTATGCTTAGCTTAGTTTTACAATTCCATGTTATTTGCTCTGCTAAGGCGACACCAAGACTCAGTGAAGATAAAGTCAAACAGTGCATTGATCCAAAGCTAAAAGTCGATTACCCTTCAAAAGCAGTCGCTAAGGTACCTCTCTCCAAACCGTGTACATCTAAAAGGATTGAAAATTAGTTCACAAGTCTAAGTATTTGAGAGATACAAATAATCTGTTTTTATGGCAATGTAGCTAGCAGCTGTTGCAGCATTGTGTGTGCAATACGAATCTGAGTTTAGGCCAAATATGAGCATAGTTGTGAAGGCGTTACAGCCGCTCCTCAAAACTCCAACTCCAGCTCCAGCTCCAGCACCAGCAACAGAATCTTGAAACTTAAAACGCTTTCACAACAACTACCAGGATCTACTTAGTAGCATTACCATATATGATAATGAGGTTGGTTTTGGAAGAGATAACTATAAAGATGAATTTATGTTTCATTTGATGATTGGTTTTGCACAGTTTTGTTGTGCTAGGATGAGAGATACTGGCTAGTTTATTATTTGCCGTTTGGTGAGTGAAGAGATTGAGAGAGAGAAAGGACTTGTTATTCTTGCCTTCTGATTTAACAGGATCTCTCTTAATAACCTTTTTTCTATAAGAAAAAGTAAAAATGGTTGCTTACCTTCGTTATTAAAAATAGATTTTGTGTGCATTTTTGTCCTATTTAGTTATTAAGATACCTCAAATTTTCCAAGAGAGGATGGTAACTTTAGTAGGCCTAAATGCATATTTCCTCTCTAAAAATCTTACAAAGCCCAAACTAAGATACAAGCTTATACAATAGGCCCAAGATGAGAAAACGTTTGGACCGGACACGTGTGGATATTTACGTCTTCATAATTCCAAACACGCCTCTTGTATGTTAAATATTAATGCAATATTAACGTGTGTCGTATTTTCTGTAATGATCTGGTGTATGATAGTGTAATTATTAAATTAATTAAGATAAAAAATGTGATTTAGTCCTGCACCAAGTAAATATAGTATATGTATTATATTAATATGTTCGGCCCGCCAACATCCTACGTGTCCATATCACCGTCTCTTCTTCTTCTTCTTCTTCTTCTTCTTCTTCTTAGTATTTGAAAACCCATAAGAAATCACCATCGCACAACGAAAGCGTAATGGCCATGGCTACTCATTTCACCTTCCCTTTCAGCAATGTTATTTTGGAAGGCTCTCGCGGAAGAGGAAAGTCCGTCCAGAAGCTGATTAGAGCTGCAGCTTCCGGAGATTCCGTGGCTCCAGCGACTTTGAATGACTCGAAAGTGAAACTTGGTGGCTCTGATTTGAAAGTGACGAAGCTTGGAATCGGAGTATGGTCATGGGGTGATAACAGCTATTGGAATGATTTCAGTTGGGATGGTCAGTTCTATTTTCCTTTTCATCTAAATTTCTTATTGGATTTTGGTTTTTCTTCTCCTCTTCATGTGTTAATAAGTGATGAAGTAAAAAGCTTACTTTTTCTTTTTCTTTTGTGTCATGGTAGATAGGAAATTGAAGGCTGCTAAAGGTGCTTTTGATATCAGTCTTGACAATGGTATAGATTTTTTTGATACTGCTGAAGTTTATGGGTCCAAGGTAAGAAAGAGAAAGCTGATTGTTCTTCGTGAATTGGTTTGTTTTGAAACTAATTTGGGATCTCACAAGCTTGTCTCCATCTTCTATAGTTTTCCTTGGGTGCTATGAGCTCTGAATCTCTTTTAGGAAGGTACATTATCATTTGATTTCTGATAAACGTATTAGTGTGCTACGATCCTCATAGATATTGTAACTGATAATCATTGGTGAGATTTTGAACAGATTCATCAGGGAGAGAAAAGAGAGAGATCCTGGAGCTGAGGTTTCAGTTGCAACAAAGTTTGCTGCATTGCCATGGCGATTGGGTCGTGAAAGTGTTATCACTGCACTTAAAGATTCCCTTTCCCGGCTTGAGCTTTCATCTGTGGATCTTTATCAACTCCATTGGTATGTGTATGCCTCTAATTCATTTTGGATCACATACTGTAAGGGAACAATCTCACTATTTGCTTGGTTAAATTTCAGGCCAGGACTATGGGGAAATGAAGGTTTTTTCTTAAGAGCACCATTCAAGCTACTTTGAACAAAATCTTATCAGTTTTGGTAATGATATCAAATCTAATGACAGGATGAATTATGTTTTAGGATATCTCGATGGTCTTGGGGATGCGGTTGAACAAGGACTTGTGAAGGCTGTTGGTGTTTCTAACTACAGTGGTATTATTTCAGTCTGTTTTCCTTGTTGAAAAAACACTAACATATATCTTCCAAAATTATAAAGAAGATATAAACCACTGGAAAGAGTTATGGGTTTGGTAACTTCATATGCACATCTTATGTTGTTTTATTGACATTTCACATGTAAAATACTTACTGTTGTGGGTTGTGCGTTTTCAGAGAAGCGGCTACGTGATGCTTATGAGAGACTCAAAAAGAGAGGAATTCCTCTGGCCTCAAATCAAGTCAACTATAGTCTTATATACAGAGCTCCAGAGCAGACTGGTGTAAAGGCTGCTTGTGATGAGCTCGGAGTTACTTTAATTGCCTATTCCCCCATCGCCCAAGGTGTTTTGCCTTTCTCTTCTTTGCTTTGTGGTCAAGTCCATCTTTCTCTTGAATTTCAGAAGGCTCATGTAGTATCTACTAAAAAAAACCTGGCTAATGAACTAGACCGTTTCTTTTCCCAGGTGCTCTAACTGGTAAATACACCCCAGATAACACACCCTCGGGTCCTCGGGGTAACATTTACACTCGTGAATTCCTAACAAAGGTATAGCTTTGACTGCATATATTAAAGTTATCTCATGCTTATATGTATGCAAAACTACATTTACATTCTATAACCTCGAATCCTCTAGGATACAGATTTTGGATTTGATAATGTTCACATCTTACTGCTATATATCTGTGGATATATCTCTGTAGTCTTCTTTTTAGTTAGTAAGCTCTGTTTTGAGAAAAAGAATACCTTTTATACAGCACAAACCCACGTATGCCAATCAATGTACCGCATAGAATATCAAAAGGTAGCATGATCCTGAAAGGCTTCTTCACTGAGTTTTGACTTATGATGTTACAGCTTCAACCATTGTTGAATAGAATCAAACAAATAGGCGAAAACTACAGCAAAACTCCAACACAGGTTCTTTCTCCTTTTTTTATGCACTCTAGTTTTCTTTTTCACTGCCCAAAGTTATAGTCTAAAAAGCGTAAAGAAAGATACATATTAGTAATTGTTTGATCCATGTTAAGCTATCCAAGTTGTACACCCTATGCGTGCTCAACCTACTTTAGGTACTTGCAAAACTAGTGTTTCATCAGTCATGTAACTATTAATGCACACAAACACACACAGGTACACATATGTTTGTATCTTTACTTGTCAATTTAAGCTCTCCCTAGAACTACACCATGTAAGACACAGCTGTTTACTTTGGACTTGAAAATTTTACAAGAGCACTTATCGACATGCGGAACAAAGCCTAGTTGGTAGTTCAGCTGACCTTAGGGTGAACCCCTCGATTTGCATCAAATCATACACCTTTGTTTTGTTTTGTTGTGCTGTGCAGGTAGCATTAAATTGGTTAGTGGCACAGGGGAACGTGATACCCATCCCAGGAGCCAAAAACGCCGAACAGGCCAAAGAGTTTGCGGGGAGCGATAGGTTGGAGTTTGACAGACGATGAAGTGGCTGAGCTACGGTCCATGGCCTCTGAGATAAAACCTGTTGTCGGTTTCCCTGTTGAGTATCTCTGAAGTATGACACTGTTAGTAGCAATTGTAAAGCTCAAAAGGTACAATATGAATTACAAGTAGCATATAGATGATGGTGAACTGTTGTAATACACAAAAAAATAAAATCTCTTTGCCTCTTTGAGAATTTTATAGTAGTCAAACAAATGATAAAACAAAAAACGGGGCTCTTTGGAACTGGCTTTATACTCACACGTCTCTAATTTTTCTGTCTTTTTACCTCATTGTTAGAACTAGGAAATCCGTTTCATTGTTACCTCTTGTTATATCAGCTTCAAGCAGGATTTCTGTAGTATCATAAGGTTTTCAAGGATTTTGACTTAGTCTTAGTTTATCCCTGAGTCGGTGTTTGTGATTTGAGAAGAGATCTATTGAGTAGAGATGTATGAGAAACTTAGAAAACGAGTCTGTTAGGACAGGTACACAGGTGAAGCCGCGAAGGTAACATCATCTTGATAATTATCAAAAGCTCAGTTTCATTTTCCTTTTTATACAACAGACGAATGAAGAAAGCAAACAGAGCATTGTTTTAATGTGTTGCTTTCACTCAAGCAACACTGAAAGAAGTGGCTGCGTTCTCGACAAATTTCCTGGCTCCCTTGAACCACCTCTTGTCTCCAGCTTGTGCTTTGCAGATGTAAAGCTTCCCTCCATTCACAGTGGCTGTGATCAGCTGGTGCTTCCCACCTTCGTCTCCATCAGCCGTTCTTGTCAACACTGACAAGTAATAGTACGGTTTCCCACCAACATCTGCAGATGATGAATCCAGAATGTTTGCTGTTGCCACTGCATTGTTGTCAAAACCTCCCTGCAAGAAACATCAGATTTATACATAGTTAGGACCTCATAATCTAACTCCACATAAGGTAAATAGAGTTTATACATCCTTCTTAATAGACGAGCCTTGAAAAACTCATCCAAACTGTAGAGATCATTGCAGATAATAGGTTGGAAGAACGCATTAAGCTTTGTTAATCGGTTTGTAAACGGAGAGAGGGAACAAGGACTTGTGAAGGCTGTTGGTGTTTGATTCGAATATTCTAAACTATCACCTTCAGGTTTACTCTAACAAATGACAAATGGGAAGTTTACCTCAGAGGCAGTCTCACCAAAGTAAGCTTGTTTCCCTAGGAGGTAATTAACCTGCATAATCCCAAATCAAACATCATTCAGTCTCACAATTCATTTGATCAGTATCTCTGCAGATGATGGAGTAAGTAAAAGTACAGACCTGAGAGAGGAATTCTTCAGGAGAACCGTAATCAGTGATGGACTTCTTGTCGGTAGGAGTGACCATGACATTGAGATTGCTAGTAGCATCGAAGTTGTCTTCGTACCTAAGAACTTGTCCTGGATACTCAATCTCTCTGCTTGGGTTCCATTTTGCTGGCACCTGCACTTTGAATCCATCTCCATTATACGCCATGAAGTCTGTGTTTGTCTTTGGCTTCCCAAACACATTTGCTGCAACAAACCAAAGGAGGGAAAAACCACAATATGTTTTCAAGATTCTTGATTGGTCTGAAAAATGAAATGATCCAAAGGCTTTCGATCTTATTACATACCAGCTTCACCATAAGCGGCATCAGCGGGAGATACCTTGGAACCAACAGCAGCAGCACCGACGAGAAGTGTTAGAGCAAGACGGCGAGAGACGGCTGAGTTGTCGTCTTCATGAGCCTGTTGAGCTTTACACACGATCTGAACAGGTTTGGAGAGTGAGACGTAGCGTTGGGACGAGGAGGAAGATGATGATCTTGCGGCTGATGAAGCCAATGCACTCTGGTGTAGGAAACACGCACTGTATGCCATTATCTCTGTCCTTCACTCTCTGTGGTGTCTCTGTGGTTAAAGTTATGAAAATGTTTTTTGAGGATTGTTGAGTGCGTTAATGTATGGAGATGAAATGAAAAGTGAAGCTGATTGGTTGGTTTCGGATATTGTACGATCTCTCAGATAAGGTTGTTAAGGTGTTGTAATGTGCCACGTGGCAGATACGCTTTGTTCTTGTTCCAAAGTCCAATCATCTAATTCTCGAGTTGGAAAGATTTTGCCTTCTATCAACATATAGAATATGTTACTATGAAATTAACATAATTATTAATGGAAACATTATACTGGCTAAAAGTTCAAGTATCTAATAAACATACTCGTAACTAACAAAATTGTTGAGATTTTCGAATCTGTTAACACTTCTGTATTGGTAATAGACATTTGAAGAAATCGTTTCATGACTGTGGCTCTGTTTGAACATCATTGCCATCTCGCTTAGCCATTGATGGAGCTTCTGTCAAAGCACTGTTTAGGTCGGGTAGCTCAATCCCATTAGAGGAAGGCATGTTTTCTTCCATGTTTTTACCCAAATCGATGTTGTTAGCTAATTTGCGCTTTTTTGACCTTTTTTTTTGTTTCTTAGACACTGAAGCAACTTCCTCTGGAGCAGGGTTTGGGTCAGGCTGCTCATTCCCATTGGTGACATCAGACGGTTTCTTATCTTCCATGGTCTCCAAATTTAGGTTGTTGACTGATCTACGCCTTTTGGACCTTGATCGCTTCTTTTCTGGTTGCTTTGCCACTGAAACAGTTTCCATTGGAGCAGGGTTTGGGTTAGGTTG
>JAKUCM010002284.1:0-62722 GCA_023374145.1 Lepidium sativum | reverse complement strand
CAGAATGTGGTAAAACCTCACCTCTGGTTTATTCTTGATATTCTTCGCGCGATGTGCATAATCCAAAGTGCTTAGAGTCTCTTCTAAACAATGGATAGAAGGTGAAATGGTGGCGATAACACATGTTTTCGTCTTTCCTCCTAATGAATCCCTCAAGAGCCTCGTCAATTTACTATCTCTGGAATTTCAAAAGCAATTGCTGAGTACTCTGAAGTCAAAACCTAAACAAGATTAAAAACTATCAGTTGCTTTCCACTGATCTGTTATTACCTGTAAGGAATATGACCAGAGTGCTCAACAAGTGCATTAATGACACGGCCAAGAGTAAGCAAACTCTTGTTGATCTCTCCTGCTTCCCTGGCTCGTCCCTGCAACAACCATAGTCAAATTACTTGGCACTACCTTCCATGACTGTGTTGAAGAAACTGACATAAGACATGATGACAATGAGATAAATATACCTCCCGTGCACCAGAACGTGAGATATTCTCGGAACCAGCAAGGTCAACAAGATTTAGTTTCCCACATTTGATCATCTCTTCTCCCTCTGGAGTAATTTCCTTGATGTGGATGGTGATAGAAAAATATGGAATGAGAACGGCTACTTTGCTTGTTCAAAAGAGTTTCAGCCGTACGCCTTTTCGCAGAGCCTTTTTCCAAGATCTTGTATATTTCGTTTGCTGTACTCACTATCTCTTCTTCTAAGCCACGGACAAAGACACTTCCTTTACCGTCTTCCATGAGAGCAATTGATTTCTTAGACTTCTCATCAACAAACTTTAAAGTCTCCTCTGGTGCTAAAAGATCGGAGATTTCCTCGTTATATAGTTCTAGGAAGGTGACCTTCATATTATACTCAGCCCCCTGTGCTTCTAATATGTCGAAAATTTGCTTAACGGCTCTTGGAATAACACCCGCGTCAGTCGGAAATTCACCATTCTACATAAACCGTAATGAATAATTGATTATCAAATCTCGTAGCTACTGTAAATATATAAGTGATTTCATTATTAACGAAAACTAACTTTTTTCCTTGCACCTCCTTCCATTGTGTACGTCTTTCCAGTTCCAGTCTGGCCATATGCAAAGATGGTACAGTTGTAACCCTCAAGTACTTCAAACACAATTGGACAAATGGCTTGGTCATATAAGTCTTTTTGTTGAGATGCTGGACCAAAGACCTGGGAAGTTCAGAGAGTAAAATGAAACAATTGAGGGACAATTCATAATCTAGAAACAGGATTCGAGACTATAGATAGCAACTTTATAACCTTATCAAAAGCGAAATGTCTATCAATGTGCTTTCCGGCGATAGTCTGAGTTGCAGCAACTTCTCTACGGTTCTCATTACAGGAAATCACCACCGGTGTATGTAATCTGGCCTCGTCCTCACTCAATGGCCTATACGATCCCAACAACCGGCAAAATATGTTTGAAATAAATCCAAAAAGAGGCCAAAATACAGAAAACTTATAGCATCTTAAAAGCGAAAAGCACACCTGCAACGCAATATGACCTGCACATTCACACCTTTTTCTTTATCATGTCTATTGCTGGAATTTGAATCAGAAGATCTTGACTCTCTTGCCGACTTATCACTTGATCGTGGTGTCTGAGATGGAGAGAGAGATACAATCCCACCTTTTCGTTGCTGCATCGAATCCGTTCTGCTAATATTGTCTACCATTCAGGTTATTTGCAAAAATAAATCGTTCACATTGAGTATGGACCCAAGGGAACCAAAACGAACATTCTCAAACCAATCAAGCAGTTAAAAGGTAACACTTTTGAGATGCCCAGAAACTTCAGCTATAAACTCCAATTCAAAATCCTAAAAATTCTCAGTTTGACCCAAAATTAGTAACTCTATGACTCAAATTGACTTCATTCATGAATCAAGAAAAAAAAATCACAGAACAAAATGTAAATACATTGCTGAAGGTACTTCAATATCTAGTTACTATGTTACCAAGTTATCTATAGATCCTCTTCTTCAGGCTGATGATACGAATTCGGATCAAACGATCGAGGAGAAGAATCTTGAAAAATAAGAAAATGGTTCAGCAAAGTAGTACTATACCAGGAAGCAATACACACTTAGAAGATTCGAAGACTAACAGAGAAGCAGCAATGGCGGATTCGAGAGAGAAAGAGACCTAGAGAGAGAGTGTGTGTTCAAATGCATTTATTATTCCTTCTTCTCAAAGCAGAGATGAGAGATGAAGTAAAAGGCACAAAACAAAAGTAAAAGCTGAGATGGTTAACGACGTCAATGAAACGGTTTACATAAACCAGATCAAACCGAGATTTCGGTTCCGGTTTGATAATTTATTACCTAATCATCTATATATCAGTTTCTTGTAATAGATAAAAGTAAAAATTATACTATATTACATACACAGTACTAATTTAATTTTAAAAAAATATAGATAAAAATGAATTGTGAGTACTGGTCTGGTTGAATTTATAAATCGTGGGTATCGGTTAAGTTTGGGTTATATCACCAGAAATTTAGTTTTGTTAACGGCGTCAAATAAATCGTTTACTTGGATTACGCGTAAATCACTTAACCACTGTCTATTTTCTAATGTCATTTTATTCACTAAAAATTCTCTTTTAGGAAGACAATTTTGTCTTCAGTTAGAGCCTTTTTCAGATTATCTTTCATACAGGAAACATATATAAATTAGCTAAGTCCCATTAACTTAAATTTAAATTTTAAATTTGAATTTGATACATCAATTACTAACTATTTTCAACTCTAAACATTTCTAAACACATACATCAAACGAATATGGTTTTTGCAATTATTGGAACTCTTCTGATACTTAATTTTTGCAATTGCAATTTATATCTTCAAAAATATACGTTAATTTTGTGAAATCAAAATAATAGATAATATAACTCACATATGTATTTTCAAAGAACTTTTACGATTATATTTTCAAGTTTTCAAAAATAAATTTTGGTACTTACTCATTACTCATAATCTAGGTAGGTATCATGTGATAAATTCAAATTCTACCAGCTCCAACTGAAATATTTAGGCTATATATCATAGTTTATTAATTTAATAATAAATAATCTTGAAAAAAAAAGATAAATAAATATATCCAGTATTTATACACCGAAAAATATGTGGTCTAGAAGTACTTTTGTGCATAAATATTGTTTTCATTTTCGTTATGGTCAATGATTAGCTATGGAAAAATATATTTAATCAAGCGATTAAATCACATTTACTATTTTTTCATTAGAATTTGACTCTACATAGTTGTATAATTTTCATATTGTATTGTTTGGAATTTAAAAAATAGATTTATGTTATAGATCAGTTTTGTCAATCCAGTTATTGACAAAATAAAATTAAGCTTCATCTTCTCAAAAAGTCATATGATTGTGATAATAAAATTATGTTTTACTAATTTCACACAATTAACTTACATGTGCCCGTATAGTTGCAAAAAATGGTAAATTGAAGGGTTTGATTAAAAATCCTAAGATTTACTACTTGTTACTATTAAATCGATTGAGTATATATAGAGAGCCAATTAGTCAATGTTAGACAAATCATTAATGTCCACCTTGGAGTTAGTAAGAAAAAAACTATAGATTATAACCTAACAAAACCGTTGTATATACATATATTTTATGTGTGACAATTATGTATATGGTAATATGTGGTTTTTATATAAGAGGTTATATATAATGTAAATAAAGAGGAAAAAAAAGATGAGAGAATGCAAAAGTGGGGTTAAGAAGCCATGTGATATGATCCCTCAACAAGTGGTTTCGTTTCCGACTCACTTTGCTTTCTTTCTCTTCTCTCATTATCAACACACACACAGAAGATATGATGAGTTTGTGTTTTGTCATATTAAGTTTTGTTTGAAGCTGAGTCTTGCACTCATATCTACGCAGCATCTTTTGGTTACCAAATACATGTGGGGTTACTTTTATGTTATCCATGTTTTTTTAGTTTCATTTTTGTTGGAATAAGTGATGCATGTGGGGTGTTATTACACTCGCTTCCATTCTCCAACATTTTTAAACTATCTTATCATCCTTTCAGACACCTTTAACATGGATATTAACCTATTTAGTGACCCATTTGAATACCCAACAAAAAGGGTTTATATGTGATTGTCTCTCCTCAGTAGAATAGTCAATGTTTCTCAAGGCTTCGAACTCCTAAATTATAAAACAACTTCTAATTATATAAATACTTACGAATGAATTATCACTATAAAATGTATATCTCACAAAGTAATGGTTAAGATAGAATTAAGGGACTTAAATTTTGCGAGATAAGAACAGATTTTGAGCTTGTGCATATGAATTATACTTCACTACATAAATTATTATAGACTTCACATGTGTTTCTGCATCTGTAAACGTACGTTTTCATACATCACATCATCACATGTATGTAAATGAACATCTATAAATTTATTTTGCTTGCAAGACACTCTATCAAAAAGACTGCATCTGCTTCTGTTCTACTTCAACACTTTTAGTATAAAATTCACTGTAAGAAAAAGGAAAGTTTTCACATGCATTGTCTTACAGTTTTTGATTCCTTCACCTCAACCATTTACATATATTCGTTTTCAGTCAGTTTCAAGTGTTATTTTCTCACTTGATCGATCATAAAATCTAACAATATTAACTATTCTATTATTATTGTAATCTTTTCTCATTATTTTTTCTTATGTAATTTTCAGGTAGTCAATTAGTGGCATATCACCACAAAGATATTCTATTATTATTGTAATTTTTTAATTTGTTGCTCGTTGCTACTCCTGAACAAATGACTCAATTCTTACATTTTTGTGCGATTAAATATTAAAATTATTCTATATGTCGTTTTGTAGAATTTTCCTTTTTACCATGCAATACTTAATTTATGTATTTATCCAATAATAATGAAAAAAGGTAAGTCTACTTGCTGTCAAAATAATGAGAGTCTATTGCTGTCAAAATAATGAGATAAGTTAAGTGATGGCGGGTAAATAGGATCAATCGCAATGCATGCTTGTGTCCTAAGCATGATGTCATCGTTTGCTGTTCCTCCTGTCTCCTTCGATCCAAGACACACATTTTGACAGAAGAGCTAGATTCGAGTGATAATCAAGCAACCAATTTCAACATTTCATTCTCTTCACCACTCATCACCCTGGCTCTCATCTCTCTCTCCGGGAACACCAGTCGTCGGAAGAAAGAAACCAGCCGATGGAGAGTGCGACGGAGAGAGAGGCATGGAAGGCACACTTGGCAATGATTGGTGTGCAATTGTTTAACGGAGGATATCATGTCATTACCAAAGTGGCTCTCAACGTAGGAGTGAACCAACTCGTCTTCTGTGTCTTTCGTGATCTCATTGCTCTCTCCATTCTTGCTCCTCTTGCTTATCTTCGTGACAAAAAGACTGCACCTCCTTTGAATCGACGCTTACTCGTAGCTTTCTTCTTCCTCGGCTTGACTGGGTATGTAAAGTTTTGTTCTCCCCCCCCTTATCCCTTTTCTGTTATCCAACATTGCAATCATCAAAATGTCGTTTTTCGTGTGACTTAGGATATTTGGCAATCAGCTTTTGTTTCTCATTGGTCTCAATTACACCAATCCCACTTATGCTGCAGCCATTCAGCCGTCCATTCCGGTTTTTACTTTCATCTTGGCTCTCATTATGGGGTAAAGACTCTATCCGTCTCTCTTTTTACTTCTCTAACTCTTGCAAAACTATAATCAGTGCCTTTTCTTTCCAATTTTGTGTGTTGCTGCAGAACAGAGAGATTGAATTTATTCAAACTAGAAGGTCAAGCTAGGTAGGAGGTACAGTGATTTGTGTCGCTGGCGCGGTACTGATGGTTTTGTTTCGTGGACCGGCTTTGTTTGGAGAAACAGAGGCTGACTTCTTGGGTCATGGTGAAACAAAACACCTTGAAACATCTGGACAAATCATGTCTGGCTTTCTCAATGGACTTGGGAGATGGAATTTGGGAGTTTTGTGTTGATTGGAAATTGTACTTGCATGGCTGCTTTTCTTGCCATTCAGGCATGTCATTTTGCATCCAGATTATCCAAATAACTTTTCAGTTACCTTCTTGTCTGTGGACTGACCCGGCATTGTAAATGTTATGACCAGGCCTCCAGTCCTTAAAGAAGTACCCGGCGAATCTTTCAGTTACAGCATACTCGTATTTCTTTGGCACCATGTTTATGGTGTCATCTGCTTTTTTCCATGACCAATGAGTCAACCAACTGGACTCTTACAAGATCTGAGTTCTTTGCTGTTATCTACGCAGTATGTTCCTCACCTCATATGTTTGTTGTATAGCCTTTTTCACATTTAGTTTCTCCAAATGAGTAACTCTGCTGCTTCCACTGTGCAGGGAGTAATCGCATCTGCCCTCAACTATGGTCTCTTAACTTGGTCAAATAAGGTCTTGGGTCCTTCCTTGGTTGCTCTCTATAATCCTCTTCAACCTGCAGCCTCAGCTTTCTTGTCCAGAATCTTCCTCGGAAGCCCAATCTACTTGGGGAGGTTTAATAAACTCTCTCTGTCTCTCTCGCCTTTTCTCCTCTCTGAGAGTTTCCTAACTGACTCAGTTTTTTTTCTCCTATTAGTGTATTAGGCGGATTTGCAATCATCGCAGGTCTTTACGAGTGTCACCTGGGCGTCTTACAAAGAAAAGAAAGCAGCGGCAACAATTGGTATCATCCCCAGCACCTCAAAGGAAGTTGAACCCTTGATTCACAAACACCATCAAAACATACCAATTGGACATCTATTCACAAACACTCCCATCTCTTCAACAAAATCTGCAGATTGAACCAAATGTCTGGCTTCTTAAGATAACTAGGGTGTGCTGGTATATTTTCTTGATCTCCTTTTTGTGGACAGCAGTGACTATAATACTTCCTGAACAGTATACATATTCATATACACATCAATCTTTACATGTCTGATGCATAACACGGCAAGTGGGCTTCCTTCATCTCTTTCACGATTGTGCCCCTGGACTTGGATGCCACCCACTTACATATGACATAGAAGTTCAATGGCTCGATGTGAAACAACTCCGTAAATAACTCAGAATCATAGTCTCTAGCAGCTAAAACTTCTCTGACCCTCAATAGCTCTAACCATCTTCTCTGCATCTATCACCAAGCTATACTTCCCTTACATATCAACCTGCTCACTTGTATCAAACTATTTTCTAACCCCAGCTTATGGCATTCACTTGCACTCGCATTCCATTGTTATGGTCTGAAATTCCTATACTTTCAGTTAGTGAACATAAAGTACCAAACACAGCCACAAGAGCTTTTATATTGATGCTTCAGAGTTTCAAGGAAGAATCTGAGATCAAGTGATGAAATCAACTGGTATACTGACAACTCTCCTTGTCCTAAAGATCTACACAATGTAAATTAAGATCTTCTCCAGGCTTTCTACTATGACTGAAAAACTTGAATTTAGCACGCAAAATGTTGTTTCATCACTTCATACATCTGCATCACTGGATTCCCAATCTTCTCTCTCCAAGATAGAACTGGATTGAAAGAAGATGACTTATTTGATACTGATTGCAAAAAGTTGAAATAAGCATACTGATGTCAAAAACTGCATGTCATACCCTGGAATATAGATACATATATAGCTTATTAGAAGCAGGGAGAGCCAGAAAAGTACTAAAAACAAACAGAAAACGGTAGCAAAAATAAAACTCTTACAGTAGTTCACCGCAATGGTATAGCCACCATCTCCCGGGTTTGACTAACACGGTGAAACCACATGCTTGGCCTGAAATATTCAGATTGATTATCTGTCGGAATTATGACTAAAAAAGACGATTGTCTAGGCCTAAACACCCATTTCTGATATTTGTTTCTTATAAAGCAAAAGTAAGACCATAGTAGATACATTACTAATTGAACCTTATTAGACATATACTGGGCGAAATTTGTTCTAAGAATTTTCAGTCAGTGGAGCAAACCGATTGAGATACTTACAGGTAAAGAATCTCGCCAGCCTTGATAGTACAATGATACGGCTTCGGGCCATTGAAGAACAAAGGATATGGATCAACACTAGACCAAGTACATGCCTCATCGGCTGCTCAAGCTCACGCTTCTGTATCCTACAAAAATTCAAACTTATTATCTTATTTAACAGCATTCAGTTGAAACTAAAGTCACTGAAATTTAATCAGAGAATCTCACAGACTCGATGGTAAGAGTAATTGACTGCTGGATATTGTTCGATATAAAGGCGGTGTACATCGGTAGGAGGGAGGAGAAGGAAATGTTTCTCCCCTGAAACGACGGCGTAAAGGTTCTCATAGTGGTCTTTGTGGAAAGACGTTACGGAGAGATCAGTACCTATCCAAAGGTTTACAGCTTCCGGCGAAAAACCGAGCGCCTCCGTAGCCCAGTCAATGTCGCTGTCGCAATCTGAAGCAACAGTTGAATACTCCGTTCTAAAACAATCGTTTTGCTGTTGTAAATACGCAACCTTTTGTCCCCTATAAGACGAGAACGGCCTGAAGAGCCTCCGGGAACGGAAGTCTCTCAACATGAGCCGATGCGAAACAGAGATTTCTATCTCCGGTGCTCTCTTTGTCATTAATCGGAGTGACGGCATCAGCGCAGCCGTTAGGTGTGAGATGTAGTGAGACCAAGTCATCTGACAACGCTCCGGCAAGGTACGCCGGATCAGACCAGAGTTTTAGAGCCGGCCAGTGAGCTATGGCGTTGGAGATTACGCAAGGCTTGTTCTGAGACACGTAGTCTCGGAGAAACTTCAATGGAGATGGCAGAGTATCAAGGCGATCGATTTCAGTTCCCAAGCTCAATTCCCTCACTTCTCTCCACAAATTCTGTATCTCCTTAGCCATTGACAGTAAATCCCTAATTTCTCACAAAAACTGGCGGGATAAAAAAAAACGGGTTTTTAACCAAGAACCCTAATTTATGAGTAACATTAAAAAAACTGTTTGATATAAAAAAAATAATTTAAAATAAATTCGAAGTCCTCGAGAAGAAGAAGAAGATGAGTTGCTCTTATCTAATTTCCAGCGACGCTTGCGTCGTCTCACGGCGGTGGAGTGATATTTCATTCCGGCAGTGTTTATATCTCCCGCGGCAATCACTCCGGCAATCACCGTATCCTTCGCTTCTCCCGTGCGTCCGATTAATTGCCTCTGTAAAAGATAACATTAGTAAACAATCGTTCGGTACGAGAAATTGCTTTCCGTCACTGCTTACCGGAGACGTCGATGGAGGTAATGGCAATACTAATAATGGAAATGGCAGTGGCGGAGATGGCGGTTGGTGGTTTAACAGCGACTATAACTCTGATGATTCTTCTGGTTTCCATTTGAGATTTATGTGCTTTCTTGTATTGGTCTTTTCTTGCTTCTTCCAATTCCGATTATCAGCAGCCTCCGCCATAGCCAAAGCTCCGGATTCTGATAGTAATGGAGATACCGAGAAAGAAACAATTTGGGAAGTGAGAGGAAGTCAAAGGAAGCGACTTTTTCCCGATTTCATCAGAGATGAGTTTCTCTCTGAAGAGTCTACTTTCGAATTATCATCTTCTCTGACTTCTGAGAACCTCCTGGCTCAGTGCAGAAACCTTCTGACTCAATTCCTTCTTCCAGAGGGTTTCCCCAATAGTGTCACTTCGGATTACCTCGATTACTCTCTCTGGAGAGGCGTTCAAGGGATTGCCAGCCAAATCAGCAGCGTTCTTGCCACTCAGGTAGACGGCTGAGTACAGTTCATAGCTTATCATCTCTCTTAGGCAATTTCAGTAGCACCTGTTGTTCATATTTTCTTGGGTTTTTTGGTAGTCTTTGCTTTATGCAGTTGGGCTGGGTAAGGGAGCGATCCCTACCGCTGCAGCTATCAATTGGGTGCTTAAAGATGGAATTGGGTATCTAAGTAAGATAATGTTATCCAAATACGGACGCCATTTCGATGTTCATCCGAAAGGATGGAGACTATTTGCTGATCTTCTTGAAAACGCTGCTTATGGTATGGAGATGCTCACGCCTATCTTCCCTCAGTTTTTTGTTATGATAGGTGCTGCTGCTGGTGCTGGCCGATCTGCTGCGGCATTGATCCAGGTTCTCTTTTTGTATTTGAAATCCCTATTTGCATAGTAGCTCATGTGCTGCATTGCGTGTAGTTTAGTAGTACCACCAGTGACTATTGTGGTCGTAAAGCTTACTGCTGAACTTAACATCTACTTCTTTGCAGGCTGCTACTAAAAGTTGTTTTAATGCTGGCTTTGCTTCGCAAAGGAACTTTGCCGAGGTTACTACAATTTTTATATGGCCTTTGCATTTACTCCTTTATGTCTATCACTATCTACATGTTATTGAAACCGCAAAGCTATTTCGTTTTTTTAGTTTGCGCACCAACAGCTTCTTTTTGTAGGTAATTGCCAAGGGTGAAGCTCAAGGTATGGTGAGCAAGTCAATGGGTATATTGCTCGGAATAGTGGTTGCCAATTGCATAGGAAACTCTCCTAGTCTTGCCCTTGCTGCATTTGGAGTTGTGACATTAATCCATATGTATACCAATCTCAAATCTTACCAATGCATCCAACTCCGGGCTCTAAACCCATATCGTGCAAGTAAATTTATCTCCTACAGCCACCCAATTAGTTCAATATTCATCAAATTCTTCTGAGAAAACCAAAAATAACATCTCTCTGTTTACTATACAGGTTTGGTATTTAGTGAATATCTCATCAGCGGCCAAGCTCCTTTGATCAAAGAGGTCAACAACGAAGAACCACTTTTCCCAGCTGTTCGTTATTTTAACATAAAGTCTCCCGAAAAGGTGAAGATGACACTCTCTCTTTTAGACTCTCTCATCTCTTATCAGCCAGTTTGAACTCCACAGTTACTCAGATGAAGAACTGATGCTCAATAGCGTGATTCTCATTATCTACTTTATTCAGCTGCAAGATTTTGTCTTATCATCAGAAGCAAAAGCAGCAGCTGCAGATATTGAGGAACGGCTTCAACTAGGGTCAAAGCTCAGCGATGTTATTCACAACAAGGAAGAAGCAATAGCACTGTTTAATCTGTATCGTGATGAAGGCTACATCCTTACAGAACACAAAGGCAGATACTGCGTAAGCAACAATAAACCTTTTCATTAGTATTATCAGGCAGAATCTCTCACCATTTTGTCTCCTCTTGTAATTGTCAGGTGATGCTCAAGGAAAGTGCGTCACCTCAAGACATGCTGAGGTCATTGTTTCAAGTGAATTATCTCTACTGGCTAGAGAAGAATGCTGGGATCGAAGCTGCAAGTACTTACTCAGACTGCAAATCAGGCGGTCGCCTTCACATTTCTTTAGATTATGTGCGACGAGAGTTTGAACATGCCAAAGAAGACAGCGAATCAGCGGGTTGGGTAACTGAAGGACTCATAGCTAGACCTTTACCTAACAGAATCCGTCTAGGTTATGATCTTGAACCCTCATCTTCTCTTTCCACCTCATAAATTCAGAGCAACCCCAGGGTTAATGGATTGATAAAGTATTAGATCCTATTTTCTTCGGTATAGTATAAATACATTGTCTCTGTTCATCTTCCATTGAAATTTTGTAAGCTTCTTAGAGATTTACATGTCTCTCAAGTCAGAAGGTTCGTTTGTTTAGATCTAATTCAACCTCACATTAGAAAACCAGATACTCAAAAGTACAGATTAGATTCGGATTTCAGTTCCGGATCGAATATACATGTCATTTCCCAACAAAACAATGTTGCATAGTATAATATTATTTCAATATGACTTGAGATTCTTGTTTTTTTACTTAAATCAATTCATTTCGACTTTTACAAACATGCCTGACATTAACATACTTGACCCCACAACATTAATTTACCAAGTATTTCACAATCTGCTCATCTATCAGATCAAATCTAGACTTCTACAGTGATCTTTTGCAGGTTAACTACAGTTACAGAACACATAAACAAATGAAACAAAAATGGAAAGTTAGCCTTCAGGGATAGAGATATCTGATTCTACTGAACAAAAGGGTATCGAGCAACGTAGAATTCTCTTACACGCGAAGCACCATCTCTAGCAAGTATGCCTTCGAGATCTCCAATGATCCTAGCTAGCCAAATCTCCAGGTTTCTCTGAACTTCTTTCAAGTTGTTCTTGATCAAATCCAGTGACCTCCCTGTGTTCATCTTAGCTTGGTTTAGTTGATCTCCTTGATTACTCCTAGTGATTTCCGTCTGCAATGAAACTAGCTTCTGCCCTGTCTCTGATGCCCGCTGCTGAAGTCTGAAACACTCCAACAGAAACTCACTTTGTCTCTGTGTCCTGAACTCAGGTCCCAGTGTCGCATCGCACGGATCACTACTCTGCTGCAAACAGTCAAAGTAGAAAACACTTTTATTAGCTCTTGAGTAACTAATGTGTTTATAAGCAGATTACATAATAGTTTTAGAAATCAAACCATTCTTCTGCACAGATCATCAATCTTCCCTGAAAGAGCTTGATACCGCTTTGCTTGTTTTCTCAACAAAGATGGAACCTTTGAAATGTCATTACGACAAACATTCTCAAGATTTACTAATTCCTCTTCGAGTAACCTCAATTTCGCAGAAACACCAGTCGCTTCACTATCTATCTTCCAAGGTGATTCCCTTCTGTATAATGAATGATAAGGTTACATTGCTCATCATTTCAAAACACAATCAAATCAAATCCATAATTTTGGTAGTTTCCACTACTTACCTTGGCACAAAATGCTTCATACGATACACAGATTCTAGAGATTCATACTGTTCATCCTGAAAAACAAACCAAAAACCTTAAAATAATCAAACACCAATTCTTCTCACTTAGAATTAAGAAAGCAAAATCAAAACCTGGAAAGGGTTAGTTTTTGATTCATTCCAGAGATTGGGACTTGGATTAACCCCATAAGCTGAAGGTGATGATACAGTGAGGTGATCCACACCGTAACGTTCAGTGGAAACATCTCCTTCCCTTCCTTCATCTTCCTCAATTCCTCTTCTAGACATAAACCCAATCATCTCATCTCTCTCACTCACTTCTCTCTCCAATTCATTAATCCTATTCATGAAGTCTTCCCTCTCTTCCTCCATTTCGTGAATCCGGTTCAACAATCGTTTCTCCTCTTCTTGCCAAGCGTTCCTATGGCTAGCAAAAATGTCGACGACACGCGCGTTAGCCTTTGAGTCTTCCACGCGTCGAGACTTCATCTGACGGACTTGATCTTCCGCCGTTTCTAGCCGCCGTTTCAGCTCCTTGAGCTCCGACATTAGTCGCGGAACGACAGAGATTGCGTCGTTTGGGAGATGAGCTAACATTATTGAGAAGCTTAAACCTAGAAATGACTTGGCTAAATTCTTCGAATCGTCATGGTCATCTTGTTCTTCGACAACGCTTTGCATTCTCAATCTCTCTTTTTGTGAGCTCAGAGAATCACAGAAAGATACTAAGAAAAGACAATCTTTGTTTTTTTTAACTTTTTCTTATTGTAATCTACAAGCAGAAAAAGAAAGGCCACTTTTGATGTACTATAAAACTTTACTTTAATTTATTTTTTTTGGCTCCAGAAAAAACAATATTGAAATCATATTTTGTTATTTAGACATAAATCAGTTCATTTTTTATATAGCACATTATCACATGTATTTCCTCCATCCAAATTCGATTTCAAAAATAAAATTTGGGGTGTTTAGATATAGTTTAGATTCTGTCTTGACTTTTTGATGATTAATAAGTCTTGACTTTTTGATGATTAAAGATCTGATTTACGAATAGAAAATGCATCTATTTGGAATTACTAAATTCAATTCATTTCATAATCATAGCATTATTAACCAAAATAAAATAGTCAGAGGACAGTTGGTTTAGAAATTTTTCAGATAAGTATGGTTAGAAATATATGAGTCTATAAATGATATAAATATGAGTAGTCGATTGTGTGACTTGAATGAGGCAGGACCATAAAGTGAGAGTGGCTTCGAGTCATGAATGCAACAACAAGATCAAACATTAGATCACGGACCCGACCAATCTCCACCTCCCAAATACACATGATTTCATCTGTCTTTAAGAGCTTAGTTATCTTTTCTTCTACCACTAAGTTCAAATGTATATTTACATACTATTACGCAGCATTAAAACTTAAAAGCTTTGGGTCGGCTCATGAAAAATAAAATAATGCAAAGTAACACAAAAACTTAGATGGAAGAAGAATTAAAAGCCAATTGGGATTAACATGAACTCACTTCCCAATTAATATTCACCACCACAGACCAACCATGTCTTTCACAACAATACAATGAGTCCGCCTTTGCATCTGAAGGATGATTAATCTTTCCATCCGTTTGTGAATGTTCTGCATGCCATCTCATCGCAACTGTTGTCCTCTCTGACTGATATAACCTCTTCAATCTATCAGTTATTGGCAAATACCACATCCGTTGGTATGGTACCTTCTTACGCTCACTCCCTTGTGCTTTATATCTTGGCTTCTTACAGAACTGACATTCTTGTAACGCATCATCATCTTTCCAATAGATCATACAATTATCTATACAAACATCAATGGTTTTGCACGGCAACCCAAGACTATAGACCAATTTATGCGTCTCATAATATGATTCAGCACACACATTGTCTTCCGGCAAATACTCTTTGAGCAAACCAGTCCACATATTCATGCATGACTGAGATGAATTACATTATGTTTTAATATTCATCATCCTAGCTGCCAATGATAATTTAGACATACCTTATCTACATCCCTCGTGGAGAGGCTGGTTTGCAGCATCTAGCATGTCATAAAACCTTTTTGCATCTAAATTGGGCGCCTCAGCACCTATAGATTGATTAGTATTAGTTTCCTGAAATGCATCTGCGACCATCTCATGCATCCTATCATGCTCTACAACCCCATGGATCTCATTCTGATAACCAACATCATGCAAATTACTTGATTCACCTATATTAGCATCAACATTCTTAAAATTACTACTACTTGTTTCATCATTCCCACCACCACTATCACCTTCCCCATGGTGAAATCAAATGTAATAATGTGGTGTAAACCCTCTATTTAATATATGATCCCAAACAGTTTCTACTCGGACAAATTTCGTATTTTTGCATTTTCGACAAGGACATAACATCTTACCCGATTCAACCATGATTTCGGTTTGACTAGCCTGGTGCATGAATATTTCTGCCCCATTCATAAACTCTTTTGTCACGATTCTGGCAGCATCTCTATGCATATACATCCACTTCCGTTGCTCGAATATATCTCCACCAAAAGACATTTTTTGGATTTTTTCCCAAAACCGTTTTTTTTCTTTTCTACCAAGTTTTTTCTTTTGTTTTTTGATGTTGTGATTAATGAAGAGAGCCGTCCACCTTATATAGGCAAAAAATTAACGATGATTTTACAACTTCTCGCAAAATACGAATAATTTACAAAACATGTACCTAACCATAAATATCTAATTTGAAATTTCGTCTTTAAATAGTTGTAAACTATTTAGTCGTAAAAGAGTTGTAAAGTAGAGACGTTTTAACAACGAAATTTAACAACGCCTTTATAACATAATTTAGAATTTTATTTAAACCTTTTACGTGACACGTAAAACATGTTTACCTAATTTCATATTTGTTTTTAATTCGATGTAAAATATAGAGGTCGTAAAAGAGTTGCAATTTAGGAACTAATTAACAACGATATGTATTATAAATGGCAAAGCGTTGTCAAAACGTCGTAAAATCCCAACTTGTTTACAACGAAATTTTTCGTTGTCTATTTACAACTCCTTTACGACGAAATCTCAAAACGTCGTAAAGGAGTTGCAAAAACCTCACAATTTTACAACGTCCCAAAAACGTTGTAAAATGTTGTCCATAAACTAATGTTCTCTTGTAGTGATTTAAAACGAGTGTTAAAGAAAAAATGAACGGTTGTAACAAAAATCGTTTGAAAACGGTCGTCTGAATGTAGCGGTTGGTAAAAGAAATTTTAAACAAAGGCCATTTATAAATTAATGATTGGTAATATTGCATTGGTTGAAATTGAATTGTGTAATAAGATAAAACGTTTATAAGTAAAATTTAATCTAAAAATAATTATTCAAAAATAAAGCAATTCTATAGTTTAACATTTTTGATATAATAAACAAATATATAGACTAATATTTTAAATAATAGTTTATATTAGTAAATTTTTCTAAATATAAATGAATGATTTTTTTTAATCATAACATAAATCATATATTCTTTCTTGAATCTTAATTATATGTAAAATATAAAAATAAATGATCATTTGTATTTATACACGACAGTTATTTTCTAAACGACCATAAATAATTTTGTTTGCAAACGATCTTTTCAAATGATCAAAAAACAAATCCCAATAATTTTCTATGAAAAAGTCATTTACAAACACTGGTTTCAAATAAAATATAGATTAATAGTAAAATAAGCATGTCATTTGCAAACAACCTTTTTTGTATAACCAATCAAAGCCAACATTCTCCAAAACCAGCATATGGAAATAACCAAAACATGTAATTATACAATGTATTGTTTGATTGAAAGAAAAAAAATTTATAAGCTTCACAAATTAATTGAGTTACACGATTATATAATAGAATGTTATGAAAAATTATATACTTTTCAAAATCGACTACAACAAAAGAAGAACATGTGGAAGCTTGTATTGGAAGGTAAGAAAATTTTGGTCATTCTATTTATGTAACTAGGGGGATACCCACGCGTACGCGTGGGGTAAATTAGCAGTGGATATTTTTTTTTGTAAATTTTGTTGTTTACAGAGATAACATAATCTCGGTTACATATATAGGAATAGCAAAATAGAGTAGTGTGCGAAAATATAGGGAGATATTACACAGTAGTGAGGGAGAAAGCGGTGTGCGAAGTCGTGGGCAGTTAGTGATTGTGTGGTTGGTAACATGTTTTGTAAAATGTTTGTAAAATTTAACAAAAATTGAAGTTGTAATCGATAAACTCTGTTAATGTCTACATAGATTCTTTTAATGTTTCCTCATCATTGAATTCAATTAATAGATTACCATTCCTGTTAATAATGTAAACATTTTATAAATGAATAAACAGAAGCTAAACAATGAACAAATGAGATAATATAACTCGATAGACCAAACTGAAAAAATGATAATGGAAATATTATGTAGTAACTAATAAAACAGAAGCTGGAGCACACCTTAAGTTTCCAAATATCATCATAGTTACTAAAACTGCTAGTTATGAGTTAATAATAATAAGATACAATATTACTTAATCCGATAAAATAGTACTTAGTAGGTCTAAAGAAATTGTTCAAGAAAAAAACGGATGATTTTAGTGTTTACAAAAACATACCCTATAGAACAAAAGACATAATATCAGAAACGTTCAAATTTGTGTCCTAGCTGAGACTACAAATATAACTTGCATTCTTGACTACGAACAACTTCTAGTTTCCTTCATCATCACCTTCATAATCATCTTTTGCTGAGATTTACAAAAACAATATTAATAAACAACAGAAAGCAATACTGTAAGTAAATTTCTTACAAAACTTCAACATGCTGATAGAACTGAGTTACATATCTCAACTATCTTCTCAAGAGCCTCTCGGAAGTTGAGGGAAGATTCGGATGAACTTCCTATCTTTGTTGCACGTCGGGTATATGGCTTTCTTTTTTTCATAATAGGGTTATCATCAACATTGTGAAATCCGACCCCATGTTGATCATTAAGTAGTTTCCAGATCATACTAGGGTATGGTAGAGTGATATCTGACCCCAGTTTATTACCAACAAAAATCAAATGTTTAAACATCATTCTACCAAGGTTGAATTTCTTGTTGGTAATAATGTGGTAGCACAATGTACAGCGCTTTGGATGCGCATAAGCTTCATTGAGAGTAGGAAACCAGTTCTTACAGCAAAACTTGTATAACTCTATGTGCTCTTTAGGAAAATCAGAAGCTATCACAATCTTGCTAAAACTTGATTTTTTAGCCTTAGTCAATTTCATAGTCATATCCCTAATAGAAATTCCATCCAAATCTTATATGATTTCTCTATCATCGAAATCAGGCAGACCAAAAACCTCATTTATCTTTTTCCCAGAAATCTCATACATATGACCCCTTACAAAGACAGACACAGAGGTTGAATCTTTAGGGACAACTGGTAAGTTTGCCCAAAACTCCTTAACCACATAGGGATCAAATTTTCCTGACAAAGTGACAGTAGGAGTCAAACCAGCATAATCAATCCAGGATTTAACAGTTTCAATGTCTGTAGACGAAATTAAATTCTCAGGAATGATTTTTTTGGTAAGAAGTACCTTATACTTTTCCTCAGCAGCAGCAGAGATGAATCTGCCAGTGTATTCAGAGAACTCCAATGGAGATGAATTAAGTGCAGTTTTTTTCCTCTTTGAATAGGATGGTTTATCGCTTACTTTACACCATCGGTTCAGAAGACGTAAAGCAACCGTATCTCCTACAGCATCATCATCATCAGTCTGTGCAATGTCACATCATTCTTCTCTCTTATCAGCATAAGCGTTTGACCCAGAGCCAGTAAATACTTCTGGGGGATGATACAGAGCGAGAATATTATTCTCCGTTGGAATAAGCTCATCGTTTGCCTGAATATTAGACATCAGAGGTTCGGGATGTGTTGATCGATGGGAATGGGTGATATTACTCGGAATGTCGCCATCGATGGTTGATTTTTTTGGAGACCGCTTCGCCGTTTTTGACTTTCTCTTTGAACCAAAACGAACCCTAACCATCTTTTCTTTGTTCTTTTTAAAAAAAATTTTGTCGTATCGTGTGTATAATGAAAAAAAGGAAAGCTTTGAAGGATCTCTCAATTGATTAGCAAAGAGAAAAATTAAATATAATGGTGACTGATACACGCCTATATATTATGCTTGATTCGTAAACGAAAAAGTAGGATTGTATACAACTTTTATCAGGTTTCTTCACAGCTCTGACGTGGGTCAAACAAATGGTAAAAATAAAAAATATTATATATATATTTGTTATATGTTTATTTTTAATTTGTATTTTAAATTGAAATCAAATATTGTGTGCAAAAATTAAGTTACATTATTTAGTTGTATACAACTTTTATCAGAATTGTGTGCAGCATTGACGTGGGTCAAAAACAATGAAAGAACATAACTAACCTAAAAAAGTTTAGACACTTTATAATAATTTAGGTCCTTTGACTTTCCTTGAATCACAAAATAGGCCTTACTTAATTAAAATTTTCAACTTATATTCATCAATAATAATTTCAATTTTATTTTGTTCAAAGTATTCCTAAATATATTATAAAAATTAAATAAATTGAATAGTTTATAAGCTATGATATAACAATTTAAAAATCAATAAATGTAAAAATTATTTGTATATAAAATATGGAATTTAATTTTGTGATATATCTGTTATATGGTACTTATAAAAAATAAAATTGAAATTACAAACTAAATAAAAACCCAATAATTATATGTAGCTTTTATTTTCTAATTAATAATAATTATATATATCATTTATATCTAATTAAAAAATGTATACATTATTTTAAAACTTTAAAACATTAATTAATATAATTTGTGATTTGGGCCTGTATAATTAGATTTGGGCCGGTGATTTAGGCCAAAAATTTGTTAATTATTTCAAATTACACAAATTAATTATACAATTTAATTGAAACCCAACAAATTGGCCCATTATTGTTGAAACCTCAACAATAGGATATGGTTGTTTAACTTACAATTTCTTGACCTTGAATTTTAATGGCCCAAAACGTTTAAGAGTAAGCCTAATCGACAATGCTAAAAAAAGTAAATATTACAAAAAATATGATCATCATCGACTACTAAAAACTCTCAATCGAGATCTCTTACGTAAAACCCTAATGACAATAGAAAAAATCCATTGAACTCATCGAAGATCAACACGAAATGGATCAAAGGATTAATCGGTATTTCGGTCTCTAGACTCTCTCTTCTATTTTTAATCATCTTTAAAAACAAAAAAAATTAGCTGGAATACAGTACTTGCACCATATTTTTCGAATATTGATATTGACAATCATATTGATGGTAATAGAAATATATACTTTTGAAATTACAGGAATCAAGGAGAAGATATCATAATAGGAAATTGCAGAATTTTGATCTCCTAAATATAATGGACAGGTAAAACTTTCGTAAATTCTCTTGACAATAGTGCTTTCAAAAGGTTAATGGCAAAACAATTAGTTCTGAATTTTGTTGATAAAATTACAAACAATCTCAGGCTATATATTTCATTATATTTACTATATAATACAGTTAACAATTTTCTATTAAACTTTACTTCACATGATAGTTTCATGTTTAAAGATTACTGAGATTGATAAATTAAACTTCAATATTTTGTTATATGAAAGACCTGTAGTGCATAAAACTTCATTTTGTTTAGTTTCTATTCTCTTATAGTTTGTTGTAATTGGAACGTATATTGTTAAAATACTTAACAAACCTTTAGGAGGGAATAAACCATCAGAAAATAGAAAACAATTCAAAACATATATACATACAAATACTTGAATAATAAAATTACTAATTAAAATTTTGGAAAACCTCTTTGTAAACAATATTCATAGTTTTGCTTTGTTGTTTACCATGTTTATTTGTGATCAAGATCTTCATTCCAGACTTATTATTTACCCTAGACATTACAACATATAGTTGACCATGTGAGAAAACAGGTTTAGGTAGAGACCTACATACTTTAGAGTTTGTCCTTGGCTTTTGTTGATAGTGGTAGCAAAAGAAATTGAGATAGGGAACTGTCTCCTGCGCATTCTGAATTGCATTTTTGAATCAGAAGGTGAAATCAGCATACGTGCAATGTACACTTTGTCCCCAATCTTTGTACCTCTTAAAATTTTTGCTTCCAAAACGTGATCAGCCAAATTTGTGATTTGTAACCTAGTACCATTACATAAACCAGCATTCGGATCAATATTCCTTAGCAACATAATAGGACAACCAACTTTCAGACGAAGGGAATGATTTGGTAGGCATGATGCTTTGACACTATTTAGGAAATCTGAGGTATATACAAGATTACTCATAGCTTTGTGATCAGTTGGATCTATGCTATCAGAACTCAAATAGATTTTTTCCTCACCTAGCAAAAATAAAAATCAGTTAGAAATTAGGTAGATGAAAAAACATATTATTTAGTATTGATTGAAAAATAGAATTGTTAATGATATAGAACTCACCACTGAGTCTTTCTATCATTAACTCGTTGATAATGTTAACATCATCTTTTTTTGGACACAAAATTTCCCTTTCCTCAAACCATTTACCACTCTTATCTTGAAGATCTTCATTACCATAAATAGCTTCTATAATAAAGTGGATTGGATCGGAAACGTTGGTGATAAGAAGGTCTTCGGGAATGTCAATCTCAGCCAATCCATCATTTGGCATTGACAAACGTCCCTCACCTAGTGCTAGTAACCAATTAGAGAAGGACTCTAATTCATCTTTTTCCTCTTCACAGATATCCGCAAGTAACCTCATGTTCTTTGTTAGTTTCATAACTCTACAATATTCTACAATATGCTGACATAACGGTTTGTTGTCTCCCTGCACCTGTTATAACAGGTAAGATCTGTCTAAAATCCCCACCAAAAACAACAACTTTGCCACCAAATGGTTTATTCTCCGGAGGTCGAACGATATCTCTGAGACTTCTATCAAGAGCTTCAAAATAATATTTACTCATCATAGGTGCTTCATCCCAAAAAATTAGTTTAGTCTCCACAACCAAATCACCTAAATCTGAACCTCTAGTTGTAGAACATGTACTATACTCATCCACATTTATGGGAATACCGAACCTAGAATGTGCAGTTCTCCCTCCATCAAGCAAAAGAGCCGCAATACCACTTGAAGCAACATTCAAAACTATATCTCCTCTGCATCTAACTGCAGCGGATAATAATTTGTAAAGAAATGTTTTGCTTGTACCACCAAAGCCATAAACAAAAAAGATACCACCTTTATCGTTTTCAACACAATCTAAGATATCGCTGAAAATTCTCTTTTGTTCCTCTATAGTTTTAGGAAACCATTCATCTATAAAGCTTTGAAGAGATTTTTTGTCATTGTTCTGCTCATCAAAAATAAGTTGATTATCGGAACCAGAACATTCACCAGTAAGTTGTGGCATTGTTTCATAACTTTGCACTGAAGAACCATAGGTGGTCAGAAGTTTTTTTTTTTTTTTAAGTGTGTATAATTTTCTGACTTCTTCACTGAGATTTATATCTAGCAAAAGAAAACAGAAATTGTTAAAATAAAATGCAGAGAATAAATCATTTACACCACAATTAAAATCGAAAAAGGATACTTGGATTACATAAATCTTTTCGAATCTTATGTACAATATCGTCTAACAGAAGCATCCACAATTTATCCCATACTTCCTCAGGCTTACTCAAACTATCTGATATAAGCAAGTTAACAAAAAGTCTCCTAGGGTAGCGTCCACTACACATAAAACTTGCTTCTTCTATGGCAGCAATGTACTCTCTATCATCATCTAATAGACCCAAAGAAAAACATGCATCTCTGTATGAGTCAAACACAATTCCCTTAACAGTTTTCAAATCTGAAAAACTTGTTGCCCCTCTTTGATGACCCAACAACATCCTTAAATAATAGGATTCTTCGATTTTTTTTGGTACATAATTTATTCTGCCTATAGCAAAACTTTGATCTTTCCTATTTTTAAACATCTTATTTTTAGCATCCCAAGTGTACTTAAAGGGTATCTCCTCGTATAAGAGATGTTTAGCATTTGGATCTTTCTAATTTAGAAAAAACCAAGCCATAAATTGAGTAATACCCTCATCATATTTGTCAATAACAACATCAGCTGTTTCATCCTCCTTATAATACACCGGTTGCTTTCCTTCTTCATGAAAAAATAACTTGACAACAGGAGTTGATCGGTAATGAATATCATATTTATATATTCTCCAAGTAGCTTCGCAAGCTGAAACATACCTAATAATAGCAATAATGTTTTTAATTAAACAATGATAGCTAACATAATAAATTATGCAAAATAAACGTTAACCAAAATGTATGTACAAACCTGCAATCAAACCAATCTTTGATTTCATTCTTGTCACCTATATCTTCCGTTTGCACCTGATCAGTAGGCTCAACAACAATCGTGACCCAATCAGGTCCTTTTGTTATGTACTTGAACAAATATTTGCACGCACCAGACTGATTACACCACTCAACATTAATATGAGCCTGAGACCTAAGCAATAACTTCTTGTTGTATGGAACAACATATCTGTTATCACATTTTATACCATTCTTCTCAATAAAGTTTCCATTATCCCTTCTTTGGTACGATGGATATCCACCATTATCCAACATAGTTGCATCATAATGTGGTTTTGGGAAGTATTTGGAATATTTATTGTCAACCATACATGGTGATTTTGGATTTGTACGTCCGCATGGTCCATGTATCATGTAATCTTTAACAACATCATATAATTCAAGGTATCTAGCTTTATCAGGTATCTCAGCAGAAATAATCTTGTCAACCTGGTCCGAAGTTGCAATTTTATGACCAGGGGCCATAAATAATAGAATATGAGCATATGAAAGTCCTCTCTTTTGAAATTCTACCATGTACATAGCTGCAATCATGAAATCCAAGTATAAAAATTCTATTTGAGGTTAAACTATTAAATAACACATTTTAGATGACTGCACGATATTTACGTTTACCTGAAATAGTTTTCCCAAAAATATGTTGCTTTGTCAGATCATCCAATAGATGATCCAACTTTATCTTAAACATCTTAGAAATGATGTCTAGTCTGTCATCAGGTTTTAGAAGACGTTCCTCCACAAATCTTTTAATTTTAGTCCAATTCGGATTACATGTGAAAGTTATAAATAGATCGGGGTAACCAAAACTTTTGCATATTGCCATTGCATCGAGATAACTTGATCGCATATATCGTGGACCTCCAATAAAGGACTTGGGTATAATAACACTTTTTCCATGATTACTCAAATCATTGCTCCCTATCCCTTTAGCTTCCTTAACCTTCTCAATAGTAGTACTCCTCAAACTGTTCTGGTTGTTTTTAACATATCTGAGTCTGTTTGATTCAATTATTGTGTAACCATCCACAACAAATTGTTGCAACAATCGCTTGCACTTTAATAAAATATGTTTTTCATGTTTTATTTCCTATAAACGGAACGCAAACCACTGCCGTATACTAATATTTTGAATACTCTTCTCACCCCTATTAGCTGTTCTTTGTTTTTTAATACCAAATCTATAACCATCTGTCCCATTCGGGAAAACAACTGGATACTGCAAAGGCAGATATGCAGCATGAAGTTCATCAATTCTCTTTAACTTGCCAGAAATCTCTTCTATGATAATGTCACGCTTGTCCATGTTTTCTACGAAATCACCAGAAATCAAAGCAGCACATTCAGCAGCCGTAGGTTCATAATATATCCTTCAATCTTTATTACGATTAGATATAATCCTCATCTGTAAACTTGTACTCTCTCCTAAATCAAATTTATCTCTGGCACATCGAAATGATTTGAAATAATGGTTTATGTCATCTAAAAGTTTGATAATACACTCTATGATTTGTTTCCTAAATTTTGATCTTTGCTTCACATTTTGTTTCTGAACTCCTTTGCTGAAATAATATATACCAAATGAACGTCAGAAAAGTTAAGAATACAAAAGTATTTACACAGATAGTAAACAATGAACAAAAAACAAACCTCATTATCTTAAGTCTGTTTTGGATCTCATTCTCAGTGTCAATAATATACAACTGCTGAAACTTTGCATAATCACCGGGTTTAGGTTTTAAAGACCCCATAAGATGATAGTTTTGCCCTTGCAAAGTAAACATTTTAGGGCCACGTCCATTAGGCAATGATCGGTCTACTTTACCTCCAATAGAAGTAAATGTAAACAACATGTTGTATGCTCTAATGTTTTCTCGAAAATGTCTTGAGATTTCATCATAGTTTGTTAGAAATTTCCACAATAACTCTGGAGAATCCTTTAGTAATGGTAAACGAACATGTCCTTGCATACAACAACCACTGTATACTGGATTTAAAGATCTCCTTCGTTTGTTGATTCGTTGTGCATACCAAAACATAACCCCAAAATATTCACAACTAAATGATGGATCACCATCATTTATATAACCTGTGTCAATGATAGTAACAATCAAAAACACAATGATCTTTTTTCGTTACTATAGATATTATTAATTATATAAGGAAAATATGTTAATATATAGACCTTTTTCGTAGGTATTCTCTTTTGTTTTTTCGTTCTAGTAAAAAAAAGAGCTTTGATTTTGTGTGTGATTATTTGATATTTGTTGTCCAAACTTTTCTCTTAACATTTCCTCCATCTTTAGTAGTATTTGAAGTCTCAGCATAACATCTTCTTTAGTATCGTCATTGACATCTTCATCTTTTATATTCGGTTCACTTCCTTGACACTCATTATCCGAAGTTGTTTCTTGAGAGGAACAATCATATTCCATGTCTTCGAGGCTATATTATGTATATGAAATTATGAAAACGTAAAATAGTTTTGCAAATTTAAATGAATAAGATTACTTTGCATGTACATTGATTATTTAAGATAATTCAATTGTAATATATGTATCCTGTTTCAGAAAACTCGTTCTCACTTTGGTCGGACTCCATTCGGTGTTATCAAAGTCGGATTGTTACAAAAGCAACAATGCTGAATTGAAGATATCAAATTAAGTAACCTCTGTCTTATAACCTGCTTTGAAAATGGTGATTAAACACGATGTAACTTTGCTTAAGAAGAAACTAACATTACAGTTTTTTAACCAATTCAAATATTTGAATTTGAAAACACTAAGTAGTGAGAGCCGTGAATCGTAAAATTTACAATACACATAATTAATATTGTAGTATGATTTTGTAAGTAATAATGAATTTAACTAAAAAAATAAATATAAGGTTGATGTATTAATTTAAACTATCAAGTAGGTGACATATATTAGTATTCATTAATTAAAATTTTAAAAGTTGTCAAATTCTTTTTACTGATTAAATTCGATAATTAACAGTAAAAAGTTAAAATTAAGAGTACATGAATATAGCTGTATACCATATGCGATAAATAAATAATGTTTAACAATATTAATAAAACTATAATTAACAAAGCAAGTGTATCTAGACCATCAAATGTGTGTAAGTGTAAAAAAAAAAAATTATATTTGTCTTATCAACCGCCTTTAGCATCCTTTTAATAGCAGAGTAAACTGTTCATCTTCATTACTCGAAAATAACCCTGCAATCTGATTCTCTTTCCAAAAATGGTGTCAAAAAATCGTAGAAATACTGTGAAAAAACCACTGATTTTTTCTCTATCAGATGATTTACTTCAACAAATTGCAGCTTTGTGTGCTGCTTCTTCTATATTTAACCTCTTGCTATTGCGACGTGTTTGCAAGGATTTTAAGAAAATATGTGACGAAGATGTACTTCTCCGTGAAGTGTGTATCGAGGATGTCAAGTTCATACCAAATCGTTACTCCAACACGGTACTTTATCAGAACTACAATACTTTGGTAGTGGCCAAAAATCCAGAGGCCTTGTATCGTGTAGGTATTCTTATGTATTTTGCAGATAATAATAGAGATGAAGGGCTAAAAATGTTAAAGGAAGCTACTAATGTGAAATGCCGTGAAGCTCAATATGTGTACGGGACCATACTCATCTACTTAGGTGGTGAATCGAAGAAAAACGGATTTGATATTATGACTTTATTTCTGAAGCCAATGATGTCTGAAACGGTCAAAGAGCTTTGCAAATTCAGTTGGAGAATCAACATACATCTTTATCCGAGAACTATCATGGTTAGAAGGGAGTTGCGCCAGAATTACGTTAAGGAAACATGTGGCTGCAACGGAAAGACGGAAAAATTTCTTGCAATTGACAATGTTTGGCATAATTTTGGTGCATTGTCAGATATGTTTTCTGCTGAAGCTTGTATGCATTGTCTATTTGACTATGAAATCAAACATGGCTTTTGTGGGTATTACTTGACATAGACATTACGTTTGTTTGATTACATTTACAATTTGTTGTTCTGAACTTTATTTCTTTAAAGTATTTCGTCGGGTAATTAAATTATAATTAATTATATATTTTAGAGATTGTGTTTTAATAAGTTTAATTATTTTAAAAAAAACAGGTATAAGTATATATAATATCTATGGATCTCAAAGTAAATACAATACGAAAACAATCTATGTCTAATTTTAAAATATGTGAATTAAATAATACTACATGATGCTAATTATACGCTTAACTACACATTTATGGAGGAGAAAGTGGTGTCGAAAAATTGGGTCGTGGGAAGTTGTAGGTAGTGGGGTGGGTTAAATGTTTTTCGAAAATAAAGCATTTGAAAAAAGGGCTGAAATTAATTTTTGGAAGATTAATTTCGTAAGAATTCTCTAATAAAGGTTATTTAAGAATATTTTTGCACGGTTGCGAACAGAGGTTGTTTTGAAATTATTATCCTCCATTTTCAATTAACTAAATGGATTCATAAAATATAATACTAAAGCGTTGTAATCTGATTTAACATATAATGATTGTTGTTATGTTATGTGGTTAAATAGGTGTACTCACTTATGTGTTAAAATTATAAATAAATTATGAGGTTAAATGAACAATCAGTTTAAATATATAAGGAATGTTGTTTCATATACAACATGGTTATAATAATATGCTAAACTACAAAATGATTATACAAATTTAGTAGTTAGAAATGAATAATTTATGTAATTGTTCAAATATATAGACAATCACTGAATATAAAACAAATCCAAAAATAGTGTGAACATACTTTAACCACATACTAACGAACGTAATTAAATGAAAGTGAAGTGTTTAACTAAAACAGTAAATGCATAGACAAAAATTGAATTATTTTGAGCAATGAATACATAAGCTTTGTTATCTACATTTTGTTCTGTATACAAACATATACTTCTCAATGTACTCTGTATCTTTGTAACTTGATTAATTTTAAATTGTTGCATTAACATATTCTCTTCAACCAAAAATTAATTAAAATACTTAAAGCAAATTTTGATAAGTAAATGATTTGATTAAATCGCTTACAACTCTGCAAGTTTGCTTGTCATAAATTGTACACACGAAAACATAAACACTGAGAATTGAGTTTATAGTGAATAAACTAAAGTGATGTTAAATGTATCTACTTTCAACCGATGTTAAGAAATGACCATACATATACATAGGATTGTATAATTGACTAACAAACATAACAAAATGAAAAAGAATAAATTATGATTTAAACCAAATAAGTAGTTCAACTTAAGAATTTAAAAAGATAAAGACATAAACACGACAAAAGAACCCTTTTTCACTATTTCATATTATCAGACTTCTTTTTTTTAACTTTCTTAGGATCGAACTTATATTTCTTAGTTTTTGTGTTCCCTTTAAGCTCAGCCATTGTAATGCTGCCAAAATCACTCATTTCAACATCATCGACTTTTTTTCATTCAACTGTATATCTTCATCGACAATACATGTTTCATTGTTGGTGATGTCTTTTGTAGATGATCCCTCGTCATTTTCTATAATCTCTGACTGTTTACGTTTAGAGATTGGCGTTCTCGAGGTCAAGTCTGTACAGTCAGAGATTTCACCACTATTCGTAATGTTTAGAACTTGCTGTAAGAAATGATATAATATGAAATTGCAGTGGTAAACATGTTTTAATAATCGCAAGTTTGAGAGTTGATTAAAACAAACCTGTTCATCCTTAATTTCTTGTCCATCATTCTTCATGATATTTTCTTGCATCCACAGAAATAAGAAAAAGAATTGTTTTTCCCTTTATGTTAATAATAGGTTTGGGCAAATCATCTCGATCTTCTATCTAAAAAGTGAAATAATATATGTTATGGTTAAAACTGATAAACATGAAATGGATTATGAAAAAATACAGATTAGAATTTTATTACCTCCTCAAATACACCACCGAGAATTGAATATGCACTTTGTCCAACCAGAACAGCAACATGTGAATCAAATAGCAACAACTTGACATCACCAGTGTCATCTTTTACGGAAAGATGTAACTTATACCTGAACGTATCAAATGTTAGATATATATATGTTGGGAAAGTTTTGTATGATTGGTATAGCTTTATTTTTACATACCTTGCAAAAACAGATTTCACATACTCTTTACATTTCTCACAGTAGAATTTTGGTTTTAGGATAGATGATACATCAGTTAAGTCCAGAGGAGTCTCTTTTAACACCTTCTTGTTGCATTTTTTACACCCAAAGTAATACCAACCGAGTTATGTCTCAATACCAGTTACGGAACAAAGTATACGACATTTCTCAGCCTGATTTTATTATTCCAAACGTTTAGAATAATAGAATAAGTGGTCAAATTAGTAAGCAGTTTGTATTAAAAAAAACATAAAACCAACGATAATAAAATGTTAACTTTACAAACCTCATCCATTTCAATGAGCTCTTGTACAGACTTCATAGGAAACTCAAGATACTTATCTGGTGTATCAGTAACATGTTGTTTTCGTCCATACTTTTTTTGTATTGGTGTTAGACAAACAATATATTTAGGGAAACTACAATGTATCAGTTGAAGGAATCAAACAAAGATATAAGTAAAGAAAATGATTAGAAATGTTGTATAGGAGGAGATGTTACAGATCGATGAATGACTTAATTTCAGCAACTGCCTGATCTGTGCATACAATTGAAGCATTAAAAGAATTACAGATGCTTCTGGTGTCTGTTACATAATGTTAAAATGGATTAGATATACATTTCCTAACATGGTGATAATGAAAGTACATTATTGATGATTACACCGTATTATTATTTAACTTACCTCTCCACACATTAATATTTCCAAACTTTATCAAACAATACACATTTTCGTTGCGAGCATTGAGGTAAGCATTGTGAATATGATCAGCATAAGAACCTCAAAGAGTGCAATTTATAATCTGATCACTAAGAACACAATTATAACCAAGGAAAAGTGAGTTTGATATTAACATAACTAATTACTATTATTACTATTATTAGTTTGATATAAGTTACTCACGTATTGTTTTTCAGTTTAAAATCAATCTTAGGAGTTCGTTTGCCACGAACATCGATTTGCTCCATGTCAGAAATCCCGTGAAGCTGACCAACAACATCTACAAATAAAGAATTTACAGAAGGTGTAGTTGATTTGATGTAATATAAACAACAAAAAACAAAGGAAAAACTAACCGATAAGCACTCTAGTTGAAGTCATCTGATCAAGAACATAATCAAATGTTGCTAGACAAAAAAACGAATCATCTGTTACAGGATCACAGTCAACAACAGTTTTCATATAATGGAAACCTAGCTTGTACTCGTTCTCTGATGGCCTGATTACCGAGTAATCTTTAGCAACGTTAAATTTTTTGATAACCTTCCACTTCCCAACTGGAAGTAAATTTGCGAATTTTTTCATATATTCCTGACGAACAATAGCACCAATTTTATCTCCCTGCACAGACAATTGATAAGAATAATTTTCATACGAAATTTGTCTTATGTAAAAATATGATCATCAAAAACTGCAAAAAACAAAAGTACGAAGTCGATATAAAAATTAAACGTTTTGAAAACGAATTCACTTACGGATTCGTCACCTAGGATTAACTCAATAGATGGCCCGGTTTTGGCAGAGTATGGTCGCCATGATTTCAGTATTTTTGCCCTGATTACCCATTCAGACCGAAATGGTTTAAGATTAGCAAAAAGAGTAAATTGAGATGGCAACGCAAGATGTTTTGGAGAAGCGTAAACTGAGGTATTCAGTTTCATATTCGCCATTGACGCTTAGTAGGGAAGAAATTTAGAAACATCAATTACATATATATAGGAATAAAAAAATAGAGTAGTGGTAACAATATAGTAGGGAGAGGTTACACAGTAGTGTGGTAGAAAGCAGTGTGCGAAAATTAAGTAGTGGGCAGTTGGTGATCGTGGTGTTGGTTACATATTTTTAGAAAATAAAGCATTTCTAAAAAAACCTGAAATCAATTTTTGAAAGATAATTTTTGTAATATTCTATTAATAGAGGTTGTTTAGAGAAATCGACCTCCGTTTTAATAGATAAAGATTATGTAGCTCAATTAAATTTCAAAGCTTTTGACAAAAATTTCTTACCTTGCAAGTACTCCTAATATACTCATAATCAAATTATCTAATCAAATTTAATATTTGATAAAAAAAAGTTATAATACTAATTAGTGGATTTTACAGTTAATACTATGGAAAATTAACAAGAAAACGACCAGTTAAAAAAAACAATTTAATAAGAAAACAATTAAAATTGCAAAAAGAAAACGAATTAAAACGACGGCGTTTCATTTCACACAAAACGACATCATTTTGCAAAAGGTGGGAGAGGGAAAAGGAAAAGACGCGAAAACATAACTGCAAAAAATTCTCCCGCTATAATTTTGCAAAACAAATTGAAGAAATTCGTATGTGACGCGGATCGACTATATCAACCGTTGATTATTTCTTAATCAACGGTCAATACATATTCTTATAATTCAACAAGATTGAGATCACTGAGTGCTGACTATATAAAAGCCATTTGCTCTTCTTTTACCTCAGATCTCATACATTAATTCGTTACGAGAGCAAATTAAATCCTATTTTCTCTCGAGAGTTTTGAGATTTTACTGGGAAAATGTCAGGTCGTGGTAAGGGAGGTAAAGGTTTGGGCAAAGGAGGAGCTAAGCGTCACAGGAAGGTTCTGAGAGACAACATCCAAGGAATTACTAAGCCGGCGATTCGTAGATTGGCTCGTAGAGGAGGCGTGAAGCGTATTAGCGGTCTGATCTATGAAGAGACTCGTGGTGTTCTCAAGATCTTTTTGGAGAATGTTATCCGTGATGCAGTCACTTACACCGAGCACGCGAGGAGGAAGACGGTAACCGCCATGGATGTGGTTTACGCTCTCAAGAGACAAGGAAGGACTCTCTATGGATTCGGCGGCTAGGGTTTCCATTTTCCGTATTTGATGTTTTTGTTACTTTCAGAATTTGATAATTAAGGATGTAATTGCAATTTCGTGAATGTGAATCCTCTGTTAGTGACTGCATAGCTTCCTTGTGTTTCTTTTCGATCCTCCAAATACAACAAACGCATCATCGAAATTGATATCATAACCGGATCGGTTTAGTTGAAATCTTGATCAAGATCTGTATAATGAACCCAACTTCTGATTAGCGGTTATTAAAAGATAAATCAAATTATACACTCAGGTGTAGAATAATTGTCAAGTAAATTAATCTTCCCTGTTCTATAGAGAGGAAGAGAAGTGTCGAGGAGACGAAGATTGGATTTGAGCCAGCTCTTTCGCGAGTTCTCGGTGTGATTTTGATCGGAAATGGGAGCTATGGGTAACGAAAACGCCGTCGTTTTGGGGGAAAAGGCGGGAGAGCCGCATGTTATCACCGTGAATTTTCCGGATAGAACCGGTTTAGGCTGTGATATTTGCAAAATAATTCTCGATTTCGGGCTTGACATCACCAGAGGTATGATTCTTCCAGATATTTGCTTTAGCTCTGAAATGATTCAATAAATCTTGATCTTGTATTCTATAACTTTCTCAGAATTGCTTTAAAACACCTTGATTTTTTGCCATCGACTTGTCGTCTGGTTGCTTGTTCCTGTGTTGAGGTATAGATGTTACGACTGATGGAGTTTGGTGCTAAATAGTTTTGTGGGTGGTCCCTCAAGATGATTCTCTTAGATTGAGATGGTCACATTTGAAGACTTGTATCTGTATGCCCGTCTTGCTCGACATACTTTGTGCTCTATTCCATGTCTTTTTGTCCTGCATCAACGCCTGTTTACTTGTTGAAGTTCTTTTGCCAAGATCAGAAAGGACTTTGCACGGTACTTTGTCTAATCCTCTCATGAATTGAAGTTCATATTATGACTGTTATCTTGAATGTGTTAGAATTTTGTTTGTAGATGTTACTCGAGTACTAACTGAGCTTGAGCTCTCAATTCAAACTGTGAAGGTAACTAGAACGCCAGATGGGAGAGTTCTGGACCTTTTCTTCATAACAGATAACATGTGAGTGAGTTAGAAAATCTGGTTTGTAAGACTTTCCGTTAGAGCACATACTAGAGCAGTTTCGTCTGTCTTAGGAGAATCATGTATAAGCTGTGAGCTCCAGTTGGCTGGTCCTGAATATGAATGTCATCAGAATATTCTATCTCTTTCTCCAGCAGTGGCTGAGGAATTATTTACGTCAGATCAGCTCACTGATGCAGACAATCGTGTAAAGGTTCTTAGTGATGATATGAAAAAGCTGAAGAATTCCATGGTCAGAGTTGACAATTCCTTAACCCCAGCTCACACGTTACTCCAAATACACTGTGTTGATCACAGAGGCCTTCTCTATGATGTATTAAGAACATTAAAAGACTTCAACATCAAAGTAATGGCAAAAACTTGTGTCTTTGATCAGATTTTCAGGGTGTTATTTGCTTTTACGTGTTATCTCACTTGGTGATCTGTTTCTGCAGATGTCTTATGGCAGGTTCTCACCTCAAAGACAAGGTTATCGGGATCTAGACCTTTTATATTCAGCAGAAAGATGGGAACAAGATTATGGATCATGATAAGAAAAATTCGTTATGTTCACGTCTGAAAGCTGAAATGCTTCACCCATTGGGTGTCATAATAACTCACCGAGGGGCAGACACTGAACTTGTGGTTGCTAATCCAGTTGAGATACCTGGGAAAGGCAGACCAAGAGTATTTTATGACGTAACACTTTCACTAAAAGTGCTTGGAATCTGTGTTTTCTCGGTAAGAAACAAATCTACTCATTGGAATCTTGAAAGCAGCGACTCTGACACTACACTAAACCGTGTTGACTGCTTGTAACAGGCCGAAATAATAAGGTACACTGCTAGTGACCGAGAATGGGAAGTGTACAGATTTCTTATGGATGACAACTGTTTATTGGAGCTCTATAGTGCTTCTGCTAGAAATGAGATTGTTAATAAGGTGAGAAGAACATTAATGGGTTGGTGAATTAAAGACCTGATATGTGCTATTTTATATAGTATCATCTATGGTATGGCTCTGATAATGTCATCTTCCTTCTAGATTCATGTAAATGCTTAAGCCTGTTTCGCTGTTTAAATCAACCAAAGCTAATCCTCGATATTACCGGCTATAGTATATGTTTCGTGTGTTTTTTGTATCTCGGTTTTAAAAAGCTCCCCACGAATCTGAAATGGGAAAATGCTTCACAACACATTGGGAAGTGGTGATTATAGGCTTGACACTAATTTAAACACTATAAATTAATTTTATTAATGTGGTGTGTCAAAAGGGTTTCGTGGTGTAGTTGGTTATCACGTCAGTCTAACACACTGAAGGTCTCCGGTTCGAACCCGGGCGAAGCCATCTCTCTTTTACTGTTCCTATTTTTCTAAAAAATCCACTAGAACATACCAAAATATTTAGAATCACTTTAAATTAGTAGTTTGAAATGCACTTCAATTATTGACTGATTCTAGCACATGTAAATTAACGGGCACCATTAATGCTACTAGCCAATTTCCAGGATATGTTGAAGTCCTTACCCACGAGTATCTTAAAGCCATTAAGCTCTTACTCTCTCCTCCATCATCTGAACCCACCACATGCTTCTGCTCCTTGGAGCTTACTTCAATCATCTTGGTCCTGTTCGTTATTAGGTTTCCATTGAGTTGTATTTCAGAAGCTTGTCCTGTTCTTTGAAGTCCCAAAACAGTCACTTTCTCAATCACCCAACCTTTGCTTAACGCAAACTTACCTTCCTTCACTTGCGACCATATCCTCACAATCTCTTTTTTAATCGATGCATAGAAGTCACCGTACGTTGACTGCCCATTTCCAAGTTTCATCTCTGGAAGCTCATCTTCGTCTAGATATAGTTTTCCAGTGGCGTATCCCTCTGATGCTCCTGCAGGAAAAGTGACTACCAGACTAAACGGTGTTCTTCTCGCTTCTTTGGAAACTAACCCACCTTGTTGCATTGGTAATACTATGTTCTGGTAATCATGAACGCTCACAGCGTTTAATGGAGCTGAGAGAGTTACACGCTTCCCGTTCTTAGAAACGATGGCTTGAGTCATGTCAAAATATGGTACCAGGAACCTGGTGGGAACAATGCTTCCACTTGAGTTCTGCCTTGTTCTAGAACTGGTGATATCAACAAGCTGCTTCCGAGTCAGAACTGTTTGCTCAAGCCGTAGCATTCAGTGTAATCAGGGAAAGAGAAAAAGAGTGGTCTAGCGATCGGTGCACCGGTCGTATGAGCTTCGAAGTTAAGAGTGTAGAGGTAAGGAAATAGTTCGTATCTCATCCCAAGAGCATTACGAGCTGACTCTGTAACTGTTTCCCATTGGTAAAGCTCTTTTCTTGGAGTGTAGTAATTAGCATGATCTCTTGCAAAGGGGTAAAACGCACCTACTTGAATCCAGCGATTGCAGAATTCTTCTGGTATTGGAGAGAAGAATCCACATATGTCTGAACCAACCATGGGAACTCCAAATAGTCCAAAATTTAACATTGTTGAGATAGATACTTGCAAGCTCTCCCATGTCCCCTGGTTATCTCCAGTCCAGTGAGCAGCATATTGACCTGAACCAACAAAAGTGGAGCGAGACAATATGAAAGGACGTTTTCCGTGAGCAGCAAGTAAGGCTTTGTGGGTCGCGATGGCCTCAGAGAACCCATAGATGCTGTGAGCGTCGTACTCTCGAACACCATTGTAATGATAAGCACTTATGGCAACAGTCTTAAACCCAAGGGGAGTTTCGTGTCCTGTAGCATTGATCTTGTAAGGTGGATCATCCCATCTTGTATTGGTTATATTCTTGCAGTCCAAGCAACACATCACACTAGGTCCTTGTCCTTCCTCACTCGGACACTGTTTCCCCTCGGGAACTGTGCACAATCCTGAGCAGAAATTGGCGACCTCGTACATGTCAATCCAAAGACCGTCTATGGGGACTAATTCATGGAAACGTCGGATTTCATCGCCCCACCAAGAGACCGTTTTCGGGTTGGGGAAATCAGGGAAGTAAACCGGACCAGGCCACACTTGAGCCAAGAAAGGCTTACCTTCATATTTGAGAAACACATTTTCGGCAATGGCTCTTTGGTATACACCATAGCTTGTATTAACGCCAATACCAGGATCAGTGATGATAACATACTCATTCCAATCTTGTGGATTTTGTCCAAGAAGGCCAATAGCTTAGCACGAGGAAATTCCACAGGATTCAATGTGAAGTCTTTGTAACCGTCCATGTAATCAGCATCATTCCATATCACATCAAAGGGATCTTAGCCTTGCGGTAATTATCCACCACATCTTCAACATCTGATACATTTCGGTAATTCCATCTACATTGGTGAAACCCTAGAGCAGAAACTAGATTAAAGATAAGTAAAAAACCACAAAAGTTGCAGAGAACAAGTGAGATTTGATTACCTAGAGACCAATACGCCACAGCTGCTGGCCGTCCGATTTAAAAAGTGTACTGATCAACAACGTCGAGAGGCGATGGTCCAGCAAAGAAATAGAAATCTAAAACGCCTCCAATTACCTTGTACGTCAAGGAATCTCCTCTGTAAAATACATCCATACCATTACTGCTAAGTAGCAGAACAGAGTGTGCATAAGGTTTTCCTCCCATGTCGTTTCTCAAGTCCATGTAAACCGGATGCGAACCGTACAGACCGGACCGGTGTTGAGGGTGATAGCTGGGACGTCTTCAGTGAAGAGAGGGTAATGCTCATTAGGAACCAGTTTGATACCATTGGCTCGTGAATTTTCACCAAACCCGTACAGTGAAGCGTCTTTAGCAAGCGAAGTCGAAATCTCGAGGTACTGGTCCTTGAAAACCATATCTCCGAAGGCTTCATTGGAGCTGCTTGTGTTAAAATTCGTTTCACCGTTGGATCTTCGTTTCACAGAGAAGCTAAAGGGATCTTTAGTGAAGCTAAATATAAGCTCTGGTCCAGATATTTCATTGACATTAACAGAGGATCTTCTCAAATTTCCGGTTACGGCGGTGGTTGTTCCCGAGGAAGGATATTGTACGGAACTTCCCATCGCTGGTTCGCGTCTGTGATGTTATTCTATTCGTATTCACCAGGCTGCTGTGGTTTAGCATGATTTGGTCTGGTTTCCTCAGGGAGTGCCTCTGATTTTCTTTTATCACTTGACTTACTGTCAAGGACAGGTTATCTACAGGGTCCAGAATGAGAGCTTGAGGATTGATTCAGGCTTGCGTTTTCCGTGGTGAGAGAAATGAGACAAGAGATCATTCGTTCTTTGGCTGTCCATTCTCTTTCACTCTTTGGTTTGGTCTCTACAGCAAGCTCTTGGGTTCGCCTATTTCTCCAGATTGGTCCATCACTATTGAAATTCTAATCGTTGATTGATGGATAAAGTGCTTGTGTTTCAAACATCTATCTACTACTTGTGGAGCGATAGGAATCAAAGGCCAAAATGGATTAGAATCGGCAGCTCTTTCTTGTGTTATTGACAAGTCTGTGAGGCAAAGAATTTCAGCTTTATGATATTCTGAAAGGCATAAATTAGAGGGATTGAGGAGGCTATGGTCTGAAGTCAAGCCAAACTGATTTTCCTGGTTTCTCTCTTTTTGTGTACTTTCAATTTAAACTCTCCTTATTTGTATACTCTTTTTGTTGATAATAATTTTCACATTTCAGCAAAAAAAAAAAAATCCAACGGTCAGGAACAGTTAGGTAATGGTGAGGTGAAAACAGAGGATATAAGTTACATACTTAACGAAAAGACGAAGTGTGGTTATGTCAGAGCCATAGATTTGGTTTGTTTGCTTGACTTGGAGATAGCCAACGAAGTAGTCATCATCGGAAGACGTTTCAATGGAGATCAGACGGTAGCCTTGGCCAATGGCGTTGGAAGAATGGTGAGGTGAGAAACAGAGGATAAAGACTAGAAGAAAGAGAAGCCATTGTTAGATTTTGCAAGTGATATAGTGTATTAAACAATGATGAAGAAAAAGACATTTGCATTTATCACAAGATGTTAAAAATGTGACTCAGGCTAATTTATTTACATCATTTACTCAATTTTGGGACTTATAATTGATTAGCGTACAGACTTATAACTATTTCATTTAAATATGCTACACAGCTAAGAATCCAAATTTAAGACATCTTTGTTAATAGGACAAAAAGGTTTCGTGGTGTAGTTGGTTATCACGTCAGTCTAACACACTGAAGGTCTCCGGTTCGAACCCGGGCGAAGCCATTATCTCTTTTTCTTTTAAAAACTTGACTTTTAACTTTTTATGATGGCTCGTCTTATCTTGTTAGGAGTAAGAGAAATAGATAAGTCAGCTGTGTCCTTTGTGGACTCAAGACTAGCTTGAAAACTATTGCGGTTGCGTTTTCAATTTTGATCAACACATGTCTTTTCAATCGCAAAAACCCAAACGGCGATTTATGATATCCACATAATGTGGATTTGCACATCAATAGTTGGGAAACTGTGTATATTCTGTTTTTAATGCATATATGTAAGTGTATCTAACATATAAAACACCAAATTATTATATTTGGATATCAAATATAATGAAAGTGAGAGTGAGTAAACAGTAACGGTAGCTTCCAAGAAGAATATTTTACTCCGTATTAGGTTTCGATTTATTATAAATGATCTGAAAACTGAATTAATATTTATTTTTATAGTGCATAGTGGAAATATATAAATATTGATATTGAATTCTAATTCTAAGTAAATACTGAATATAAACCTTATGCCCATAGACATTTTAGACTTTTGTCTGGAATCTCCTTTGGTATTAATGACATATGTTTCATTGTAAGTTACGTTACATTCACATTAATAAGTATGTTGTTTAAATTACCAACTATACAAAACAAAATGTAGCAACACATAAAGCTAATTAATTATGCGTGCATCAAATATTCGAAGTTATGATTTCAACTTTATAGCTAATTTTGGTGTATCTGTCTAAGCTGGAACATCATAGAAACGTTAACATGACGAAATATCAAATCTACATTTGAATATCTTATATCCCTATAATATGAAGAAATAACAATCGTTTTCGAAAGCATGCGTTTAAAACACAACAATCTGACCATTTTCCTAAATCCACTTGGTGAGGTTTGTCATGTAAATACTCAATCCAATATTGATTTTGCTTTCTTTTGGTCCATTTCAAATCTACTAAAAAACATAAATTCGACCCTAATTTTACAACTCTTTTACGACGTTTCATGAATTCCCAACTCTTTTACAATTCCACGTATTCTCTATAAATATATCACCAATTTTGCAACATCATTCCATCATTCCCCATTCCACAATCTCCCTCTAAGGTATCCCCCTCTCCCTTCTCTCTACAATTTTTTTTGTGTGGCAAATTTAGGATTTAAAATTATGTAGGTTGTTTAGAAATGATGTAGTAGGTATGAAATTTAGAATTTAGGGTTTATATATTATTTAGTAGTATCCAATGTCTAATTTACGAAACATCCTTTTGTAGGTACAAATTATGCCACCCCCGGAAGCATACACGCCGTGTCCATTACAATGACATACTGCACGGCACCGCATCATCTTCTACTTCCTCGGCTGTGCCAGAGACATAGTCGCAGTCACATCATCAGAGTCATACACCACCGCATACTTCCCCAGCACCAGAAGTGGCCGTAGATCCCCCTCCGGCGAATGCTACGGTCCATCCAGACCTTTTGCTGTCGCTTGATGCACCTTATGCGCAGTACCGGGTTGAGGATATTCTCGTGGTACCAAACCGCGAGAATTTGCCGCATCTACACATCGATCGTCCAACTGGAACCTATTGGTACATATTTAATTTAATTTACATACTAAATTTAAGCATTTATAATTAAATAGCTAATAATATATATTAAAAAAATTTCAGGTTCGGTATTGATAGCAAAGTGGGACGTAGCATCACGGAATGCATCAAAAGCTATTTCGTAGAGGCGACTCCAAAATGGAAATCAACACCACATTACATTCGCATAACGTGGTTCAAGATTTTTGCGGTATTTTTTTTTTTAACATTAGTTTTTATTTTTCAACATACTATAATATATAATAAATATTAATTAATTACTTTAACTACTAGCAACGTTGGAATTGGGACGTCTCTATCAACAAGACTGTCCGACATGAGTTCAACTGCAAAGCCATGAAGCGGCTTATTAACACAGTCTCGGACTGGAAAACCGAGTGGGAGGTGAAGGGAGATGCCGGAAAACCCACATTCATGACCAATGCTTGTTGGGATGGACTGAAGAATTATTAGGTAGTCCCTGCAGCTGTGAGGAGAGCTGCTCAGTATTCCGCCTCCCGGAAGACGATTGGTCCCGACGGCTTACCAGTCGCAATGCCGCACACTGCAGGCCAAATGCCTTTTGGCGGAGTGGCAATACAAATCATAAGTATTTTTTAAAATAATATTTTTCATTTATAATATTTATTAACATAAATTAATATTTAATTAAAAATTAAATTTTATTAGGCGGAAAGAACTGGACAAATTCCTACGCTTCGAGAATTGTATGCCGCAACCCATAAGAAGAAATCTGGCATCTTCGTCGATCCACGGTGTGAGCTGCTACACACCCAGGTTGAAGCTGCGGTTCAGGAGCGTCAAACGCAGCTTTCCCAGGAATCCACTGACGGTATTCCTGTCGAATTGAGTGCTCCTAAGATCAACGCGATTTATAAGCAGGTATTAAATTAAATAATTTAATTTAAATAATATTTTTTTCCTCACAAATTTTTTTTGTAGATCGCTATAACAAAAAAGGGACGGATTATTGGCATAGGATCCGTCCAAGATGTCCAGATAGTCACTTCTAACTGGATAGGCGAAAACTCACTCCGTACTCAATGGCAGCAATCTCGTGCGGAAATTGCTTCGCTAAAGCAAACGACGGATGAGAAATTCGCAGCCATGGAATCCATGATGGATATTTTGGTTGCGGGCAATCCACATGCATCTGCGGCTTTGGAGCTTAGACGTCGGAACCTCGGGATTAGGCCTACGGAGAATGTCGAGGTCGATTTAAACGAGCGAGTGGCTGAAGATCAGGATGACCGTAGCTCTGACATGTTCGACGAATTACTCTGTTAAATATTTTGTAATTTGTAATTTAATTTTGTAAAAACATTTTAATTATATATTTTAGTTTTATATTATAATTTTATTTTATTCATTTCATATTTTTATTTTAAATACAAAAAAAAAAAATTCACAATTTTAATAAAAAAAATACATAACAAATTTTAGTCCCTAAATCGATGTAAGATATTCGTCTTTAAGTAGTTGTAAATTACTTCGTCTTTAAATAGTTGTAAACAATTTTCGTCTTTAAGTAGTTGTAAACAATTTCGTCTTTAAGTAGTTGTAAGATTTTCGTCTTTACTTAGTTGTAAAGTTTTCGACTTTAATACGTTGTAAAACAATTCGACTCTGCTTAGTTGTAAACTAAACGTTGTAAGTTATTGATAAGTTTACAATCAAATTACAACTTATTTTTTGGCATCGAGTTTACAACGTACTATTAAAGTTACGACGTTTTACAACTCTCATTTTACGACGTTTTAACAACGTTATTATTGCGTTGTAACTTTTACAAACGTTTTATGCCTTACGACGTGCAAGACACAGACGAAACCACGTGACGTCCCTAATACATTGTAAAAAGTCCTTTACAACACTTTAGGAACGAAATTAGGAGTTGTAAAAGCTGTGTTCTCTTGTAGTGAAAGTTTCTTAGTTACACGGACGATAAACTGTCAAATGATCAATGTATATAATTTATCAGTTTCTAAGTACAAACAATCATTCAGATATATCAAAATACTTAACATCTAATCATAATCACAAACCTTTTGTTGACTAATATACCAATTAATAATCTCAAACTTTTGTTTAATCAATCCATTTTTACCCCATTGATTTTCATTTTCCTTTCACGATTTCATTTAAGCCTTTTTAATTGAATTCTATTTTTAATTAACAAAGCTTAAAGAAGTTGTCGAGTTCTTCTTAAACCGGTGTTCAAAATGATCCATGTAATGATTCTAATATTGAGAATTTGATCTTTCACTTCTACAGTTAGTAGATTAAAAAGATTTTAGAGGTGAATTTTACATTATGGATCAAGTCTTGTTGATCTTATTGTTGTTGACAAAGAGAAGTACATTACAAATATTATAATAGAATAGTAAAAAAAATTAATGTAAAGATGAAAATGACTCGATCAAAAAAATTCACGATTTTAATGTATAAATCAACGAAAAATCAATAAAAATTCATGGTTATAACATTTATTTTATTTACGTTTTTAGTTTTGGTAACACAAATTTCTAGGTCCAACAGAGCATAAGAATAACAGTCTAACATACATGATCTAACTCTAGATCTGATTTAACCAAGGTGTTCCCGGCAAAATGTTAGGAACAAATGTCTAATTATAAGGTACTTGGGTTTGATATTTACATGTGGGCTTACGCTTGGGTGCCACCGACCAATGGATGGTCAGAGTGGACAGTCCACGTTATGCAGAAAGACAGCAAGTGCAGTTTAAATTGTTAACTGAAGTGATTTTGAATCGGATGGGCCAAATCAGACCATGGACTTTACATAAACAAAGAGCACTTATTAAGAACATGCTCCACACTATTCTTATCCTTGAACTAGCCTTAGGCTCAAGAAGACATGACTGTTGTATCTTTTATAATGTAATGCGTTATCAAAAAACATATCAGTAACTGATATTATATCTAGATCAAAGAAATCGTAATCGTATATTTTGTCTAACTCCGACAATGAAACAAAAGAAAAAAGATAGAGTAATCACTCACATGTTGTAATCAATGCCTGAGGCTGTGACAGACTCATTTCCACATGAAATGTTTAATGGTTACCAATCTGTTATATTGTTTTTTCTAAGATTTCGTTTGATTCAATTCAAAAAATTTACAAACTAACTTTTTATATGTATGAAAATGATTAGATATTTTTCAGATTAATTTTTTTTTAGCAAGTTCAAATATTTATAATACAATTTTTTTTTATCGATAACTGGATCGATAAAATATAATCTATCAACTAAACATTTTTATAAGCTATATATTATAATGGAGAGAGGTCAAAGTACAATAAATTCAAAGAATTTGTTTAAATAAATCTTAAATTACCCGATTATAAAAATATCGATATAGTTTTAAGTGGTAAAACCATTTCAGATGAAGAAGAGTCAATGCTCAACATCTAATTATTAACTGTATAGATTTTTTTTATATACACTTCACTTAGCTTGTTAGTGGACATGAGGTTGTTATGAACTACGAACTCAACCATTATGAAGTTATTGTACCTCTAGTTTCTTTTGACATATTGATAGAGCTAAAAAGAGAGATTCACCTTTAAGCGAACTAGATCGAGAGGAGACTAAAACAGTGAAGAAATGAATCGTTTGATTTTTTCAAAATAAAATAAATGATTTTATTTCAACTAAGCAGTGTACATGTAAACGTGTGTAAAGAAAGTGATAAAAAAGGGTTCAAAGCAAAAAGTAAAAAGTGAAATTGGTTTGGAATTTGTTCTATCTTTACCCTCATTCTCAAAGCTAATAAAATCCACCTTTTAGGTTCTCTCTATTATTAAAATCCATTTCAAATAAATTTGAGTTGATTTCTAATCAAAGTAGAATCTCTAATAAATAATACAAATACCACTATTATATGTTTGGTTGGCACAAATTTTACAAAATCTGTATAATTATATGACTATTCCTTGAGAATTTTCAGCTGCAGTATTTTCATATTTTGGTAGTATTAGTTAAGATAAACAAATATACATTGGTTTATGCATTATCTAATAAATTTGAGTGTTATAAACTAGATTTGATTGGTAAATTTGTCTGTGGGTGAACAAAAAAAAACAAAGAAGAGACCGACATGTATAAAACGGCCATAAAACAGTCGGTGCAACGCCACGTCATCACTTAAGTATTGAGTCAAACAATATCGAACTATATTTTTACTTTGAATAAAATTTAATTTTAATTAAAGATATAAGATTTTACTTTGAATATAAAAAACGCGTAATCGGGAAAATACATAAACCAGCTATGACGTGACTTGTGTTAGATATTCGGAAGCTGAGCTGGCTTCAACTCTCTTCTTCATCTTCATCACTATATAATCCAATCTTCTCTTTATATTCTTATTCACATATCTTAAAATTTCTCTCTTTTCTTCATTTAACAAGATTTATTGATTCTCAACAAAAATGGAAAGCTTTGTTTATTTCCTTGTCGTCTTCTTCCTCATCTCTTCATCTGTAAACGGATGTGATCGATGTCTTCATCATTCTAAAGCTGCTTATTCTCTTCTGCTTCTGCTCTCTCTTGTAAAGATTCAATCTTTTTCTCATTACTTTGATTCCTTTATTGTTGTTTGAGTATTTGTTTGTATCTGTTCTTATGGGGTTTTTGTTGTTTGCAGCTGGAGCTTGTGGTTATGGCTCAATGGCTACAACTTTCTTCGCCGACACATTGCAGCAGCTGTACCTTCAATCTACAAAGATGGTGCTGGTTGTGGAGCTTGCTTCCAAGTTAGATGTAGAACCCTGAGTTATGTAGCACCAAAGGAACAACCGTGATGGTAACAGATTTGAACAAGAGCAATCAAACGGATTTTGTTCTTAGTAGCAGAGCTTTAAGGGCTATGGCTAAGCCTGTCCTGGTGCTGATAGAGATCTTCTCAATCAAGGCATTGTTGACATTGAATACCACAGGTTTGATTCCCCCAAACATCTCTTTTCTACAATCACTTTTAGTTTATGAAGTAATAACACAATTAATTGGAAAATGAATTCACAGAGTTCCTTGCGACTACGGGAACAAGAACCTGCAAGTGAGAGTAGAAGAAGCAAGCAAAAAGCCATATTATTTACAGATAAAACTTTTGTACCAAGGAGGTCAAACAGAAGTTGTAGCTATAGACATTGCTCAAGTGGGTTCATCGAGATGGAGTTACATGACCAGAAGTCATGGAGCTGTGTGGAAGACTGATAAAGTACCAACAGGAGCGATTCAATTCAGATTCGTTGTTACTGGTGGATACGATGGTAAGATGGTTTGGTCACCGAGAGTTCTTCCTGCGAATTGGGAATCTGGAAAGACTTATGATGCTGGAGTTCAATATCACTGACATTGCTCAAGAAGGTTGTGATCCATGTGATGATCATATCTGGAAATAACTCGATACAATTCTCTTTACATAGTAGGCTAAATCATTCCCTTTATTATAGGTTGGTTTTATGTATGTGCTTGTAACAGAGTTCTTTATTGATTTGAGAGGAAACATACAACTGAGTATGTATAATTTGATGATTCAAATAAATTTATACAAATAAAGATCAATCAACAGAATCAGTAACAAAACCATTTGCAGATGCAAACTCTTTGTAAGGAAGACGATGGATTAAAGAAGGATCTGAAGAAGAACATGACTCAGAATTATCAACATTAGAAAAGAGCAAATTTTGATTCCAAAAGAGATTTGGTAAGTATAATTACAACAACTGAGACAGATAATTAAAATTGATAACACGAAATTGAAACCCTAAACCAGTTCTAAAATTCCTCCAAAATCCTTAGACAAGTTTGGATACAAATTAGAGAAAGAAACCCTAATTACTCAATCAAGAGCTGGTGAATTTAGTAACGGCCTTGGTTCCTTCAGATACAGCATGTTTAGCGAGCTCACCAGGAAGAACAAGTCTAACAGCAGTCTGAATCTCCCGAGAAGTGATCGTAGGCTTCTTATTGTACCTAGCGAGCTTTGAAGATTCGGAAGCGAGTTTCTCGAAGATATCGTTGATGAAACTGTTCATGATTCCCATGGCTTTGCTAGAAATACCAATATCTGGATGAACTTGTTTCAGAACCTTGAAGATGTAGATCTTGTAAGTCTCGACGCTCTTCTTCTTCATCTTCTTTTTCTTGTCGCCGCCTGCTCCAGCTTCCTTCGGTAGCTTCTTACCGGCCTTCGGTTTCTTCTCCGCCGGAGCTTTCTCGGCCTTTGATGACTCCTCCACCGGTTATCAGAGGCTGGTTTCTTCTCTGCGGGCTTCTTCTCGGCTTTGGGTGCCATTGCTTGACTTTCTTCTGGGAATACAACAAACAAGCACAGATCTAGAAAAGTTTAAAGATGATTTGATAAATCGTCGAAGGTTAAGTTTTGGTTTTTATAGTAGATCGACAAATTGACTTGATTGGTTATTAGAAATTGGTGAGGATCGATAAGATTGGAGATCTTAGCCGTTGATATATTTTTAATCGACGGTTTAGAAGAATGTTTATAAACAAGGTAAGCTCATGAAGCGGGATAGATGACATGTCAATTTTCGGTGTATGTTTACGCGCGACGTTAAAATTTCCCATCCCGCTCCACTATATTCTAAATGGGCTTTTATGGGCCCAATTTTATCAAACACGACCCTGTCCAAGCTAATCTTACCTTTTTCTTATAATTGAGTATCCTCATCAAATCTTCACATTTTCTAAAATGATTAGGACGTCCGTCTAGTATTTTATCACATTATTTTCCTGCAAATTTTTGGTCTTTGAAAAAATTCAAAATTCATAAAGTTTAATATATTTTTTCTCCTGAAACAAAAGTTTTAAATTTAGTTCCATCAATCAATTGATTTTGTTTAGTTTGCTCGAACCAACAATTCTAGTACCAACACTAAACCCAAATCAGTTAGAATAAATCCGATTAATGTCCGACATTCATTGATAAAAAATCTAAGTATACTTGGATCACATTACTTCCTTCAAAGGATCGTATGTTTGATGTATTTATAAACCTTCAAAACTATGTCACTAATCAATACAATGCCAAGATTAAGATTTTCAGGACATATAATGGAGGCGAGTATATGGGGAACAAATGTCAAGCTCATCTTGCCAAATGTGGGATCATGCACCAAACAAGTTGTTCATATACACCTCAACAGAACGGTGTAGCCGAGAGGAAGAACCGACACCTCATGGAGGTTGCAAGGTCTATGTTGTTCTACAACAACGTACCTAAGCATTTTTGAGAGATGCAGTGATGATGGTGTGCTATCTCATCAACCACACTCCTACAAGATTCCTTAGAGGACTCTTTGCCATTTCAGGTATTGAACCACAACACACCCTCTATTAATCACTTGAGAGTATTTTGGGTGTGTGTGTTTTGTGTTGATACCAGGTGAAATGAGAACCAAGCTTGATTCGACGAGTGGCTAGTGTATTTTCCTGGGTTACTATACAACTCAGAAGGGATACAAGTACTTCAATCCCAATCAACAACCGCACATATGTATCAAGAGATGTTAAGTTTCTTGAAGACAATAGCTACTATGGGATAAAGATTGGGAGAGTTTGAAGGACCTACCCAGCTCCACATCTGATAGAGCCAAATGTCTCTAACAAATCTTGGAGCATCTAGACAACTTGACTCAAGCACCCACCACCTCAGTGGATCCAATTCTAGATTCACCAGTGGTGGCGACATCAATTCCACCATTTACATAAGTTCCACCAGCAGAGCTAACTCCACCCATTGTTGTGGATGCAACTCAAAACAGGTGCATAAGAAGAGGAGTTTCATGAAGAAAGCAATGATGATCATGTTACCCAGATCCTAGGAGAAGTACAAGGCCCATAAGGGATCCTAATATGTTGATCATGGTTTTGCTACTTCGGAGATGCAGTAGCTCATCCAATTCAGGCTGTGTATTCTCTCGACAAGTTACCAACAGAGCATCATGCATACCTTGGGAAGATTGACATTGAAGATATTCCTCAGAGTTATAAAGAGGCTAAGGAGATAGATGTTTGGGTTACAGCTGTTGATGAAGAAGTGGGAGCAATGGTTAAGAACCATACTTGGGATGAGGAGGATCTTCCACCTGGGAAGAGATGTGTGAGCGACATTGAGCGGTATAAAGCAAAGCTGGTTGCAGGAGGGTTTACCCAAACTTATGGCGATGACTACACAGATACCTTTGCTCTGGTAGCTAAGCAACATACAGTGAAGGTAGTTCTCTATGTGGCCACAAACTTAGATTGGAAATTATGGCAGATGGATGTCAAGAATGCTTTCTTGCAAGGAGAGTTTGAAGAGGAGGGTTACATGAATCCACCTTCTGGTCTTGAAGACACATTTACTCCATGAAAGGTCCTTAGATTTCGCAAAGCCATCTATGGTCTCAAGCAGTCTCCAAGGGCTTGGTATCACAAATTGAGCTCAACTCTCAAGGCAAATGGATTCAGGAAGTCTGAGGCAGATCACACCTTGTTTACTCTCCAAAATGATCAAGGCATTGTAGTAGTATTAGTGTACGTCGATGACTCGATCATTTCAGGAAGTAACAAGGCAGGTATTCAATCTATAAAAGCTTCTTTGCATTCTGCTTTTGACATTAAAGATCTTGGAGGGTTGAAGTATTTACTAGGTATTGAAGTGTGTAGATCTAAGGAGGGGTTACTCCTCTCACAAAGGAAATACACACTTGATTTGTTGAAACTTACATGAAAACTTGGAGCTAAACGAGTGGCTACACCCCCTCAAGCTGGTTACAAAGTCACTCGAAAGGGGGAGCGAAATGACAAGCCATACCATGATGCTGAACAATACTGAAGACTTGTGGGTAAGCTGATCTACTTGACATATAATAGACTTGATATCTCTTATGATATTAACCTCCCTTGAGGATCGAAGCTTTGAGAGTGGAGCACACTATTTTCAACCCAACAGTTAATCGATTTGGAGATTCTTGGAGAGGCAGCGAGTCATAGAGTTGATAGACTCAAAAGGGGCGTGGTTCCTTTGTAGTATAGATAGTTGATTCAAGGATTCACACTTAGAATCAGATAGGACCTTTGAGAATCACTCAACAAAAGGTTTTTGTTTCGGAATCACTCTAAAACAACTTGTATTCTAAATCAATTAGAAAGAAAGGTGGTTATTGCTCTCAATCACGTCTAGGGTTTACAAGCATCAAATTTGAGTCTTAAATATGTAGAGAAAACAAAATAAATTAGGCCCAAGACATTCCTGAAAGCAGAAATGAGGAAGATGAAGAACAGAGTTGAAGCTATTCCTTACTTGAAACTATTACTTACTTGATACTTACCTTGAAGATCCAGTTTGTAGGAGTTGTCATTGATCTTGTGGATGATTTTGAATGGTCCATCAATTCTAGGCATAAGTTTGGATTTCCTCTCCTCTGGAAATCGCTCCTTCCTTAAGTGCAACCAAACTAAATCCCCTTCTTCAAACTCCATTTGGCGTCTGCCCTTGTTCGAATGCTTGGCATATTGCCTGGTCTTTGCTTCAATGTTCTGCCTAGCTTTCTCATGAATCTGTTTGACGACCTCAACCCTTTCATTTCCATCTGCACTTAGCCTTTCACTTACAGGTAGATGTATTAAATCCAAAGGTGATATAGGACTAAAACCATAAACTATCTCAAAAGGTGAATACTCAGACACAGAATGCACAACATAGTTATAAGCGAATTCAACATGAGGTAAACACTCTTCTCAACTCTTTAGATTCTTCTTAATCAGTGCTCTAAGTAAGGTCGACAAGTCCTATTCACCACTTCGGGTTGACCATCAGCTTGTGGGTGGCAAGTTATGGAAAATAACAGCTTAGTACCTAGCTTACCCCACAATGTCTTTCAAAAGTAGCTTAAGAACTTATTGTCCCTATCTGAAACAATAGTTCTAGGCATTCCATGATTCCTAACAATTTCCTTAAAGAATAAATTAGCTACATTTATGGCATCATCAGTTTTGTGGCATGAAATAAAGTGAGTCATCTTCGAAAACCTATCAACAACCACAAATATAGAATCCTTACCTGTCTTTGTCCTTGGTAAACCAACAACAAAGTCCATGGATATATCATTCCAGGGATGGGTAGGTATAAGCAAAGGAGTGTACAACCCGTGTGGCTGAATTTTGGATTTGGCTTCCTTACATTTTATACATCTAGCACAAATTCTTTCGACATCTCTCCTCATACATGGCCAAAAGAAATGATCATGTACGGTCTTACGGTTTTTGGCAAAGCCAAAGTGTCCCATTAGTCCTCCGCCATGTGCTTCCCTAGTAAACAACTCTCTCAAAGAGCAGTTAGGTACACACAACTTGTTTTCACGAAATAAGAACCCATCATGTTTATAGAAGCTATCAGCAGCAAACTTATCACACTTCTTAAACATATCTTTAAAATCAGGATCATTAGCATATAAATCTTTAATCTGCTTAAATCCTAATAGTTTAGCATCAAGAGAAGAGAGCAAGGTGTACCTCTTGGACAATGCATCAGCAACTACATTGTGTTTACCTTTTTTGTACTTGATGACATATGGGAAGGATTCGATAAACTCAACTCATCTAGCATGTCTCTTGTTAAGCTTATGTTGTCCCTTCAGATGCTTAAGAGATTCATGATCAATATGAATTACAAACTCCTTAGGCCACAAGTAATGCTGCCACGTTTGTAATGCTCTGACTAAGGCATACAGCTCCTTGTCGTAAGTGGGATAGTTGAGAGTAGATCCTCCAAGTTTTTCACTGAAAAATGCAATGGGCTTCTTATCTTGCATTAACACAGCTCCAATCCCTATTCCTGAGGCATCACACTCAATCTCAAAAGGTTTTAGAAAGTCAGGTAATATTAACAAAGGTGCATGAGTAAGTTTATCCTTTAAGCTCTAGAAGGCGTTTTCTTGTGAAGGTCCCCACTTGAAGCCAACGTCCTTCTTGATAACTTCGGTAAGAGGGGCGGCAATAGTGCTAAAATCCTTAACAAATCTTCTATAGAACCCAGCCAACCCGTGGAAACTCCTTACCTCACCCACATATTTTGGAGTTGGCCAATCCTTGATGGCTTTCACCTTTTCCTCATCCACTTGTACTCCATTTGCTCCTACAATAAAACCCAAGAACACCACATTATATGTTCCAAAAGTTCATTTCTTCAAGTTAGCATGCAACTTTTATTTCCTCAAAACTTCTAAAACAGACTTAATGTGACTAACATGTTCTACCAGATTCTTGCTATAAATAAGTATGTCATCAAAATAGACTACTACGAATACTCCTATAAAGGCGCTAAGAACATGATTCATTAATCTCATAAAAGTACTAGGAGCGTTAGTAAGACCAAATGGCATAATCAACCATTCATATAACCCATGTTTTGTCTCTAAAGCTGTTTTCCACTTGTCTCCTTCTTTCATTCTGATTTGATGGTATCCACTTTTAAGATCAATTTTGGAGAATATAACAGACCCATGAAGCTCATCCAGCATATCATCCAACCTAGGAATATGGTGCATGTACTTAACAGTTATGTTGTTAATAGCCCTACAGTCTAGGCACATCCTCAAGGTACCATCTTTTTTAGGTACCAACAGAACATGTACAGCACACGAACTCATGTTTTCCCTTATATGACCCTTCCTCATCAATTCATCAATCTTTCTTTGTAGATCTTTAGTCTCAACATGATTGGTTCTATAAGCTGCTCTATTGGGTAAAGTAGCTCCAGGAAAAAAGTCTATCTGATGTTCTATGCCTCCGATGGGAGGCAATCCAATAGGATTATCTTCTAGGAACACATCACTAAAATCCTGCAATAGAGATTCAAGTTCACTTGGCAAAGCCCGTGGAGGATTAGTTATGTTAGTCAAAGTTTCTTTGTAAACAAACATAAGCATATGTCGTTTAGCATAACAACCCTTTTTGATGTCGCTGGATTTGAGAAATTAATTAGATGGTTTTAAGACGCGTGTGGATGTACTTTCTCTCTGTTTAAGCTGAAGTTGGTCCTTATACACTTCTAGTGGCGTCATAGGAAGTAGAGTGATTTTCTTTCCATTAAGCTCAAAGGTATGTTTGTTGGTATAGCCATCATGGATAACTCTTCTATCTGATTGCCATGGTCTGCCTAACAAAATGTGACCAGCCTCCATTGGTAGTACATCACAGAGAATGTTGTCCTCATACTTCCCAATACTCAGAGAAATAAGCACTTGATCTTCGACTTGCATTTCTCCACTTTCGTTCAACCATTGCAACTTATATGGTTTAGGATGCTTTGTAGTCTTCAAGCCAAGTTTTCGTACCATAGTAGTACTAGCAACATTGGTACAACTTCCTCCATCAATAATTAGGCTGCAAATTTTATCTTACACAACACATCGGGTATGAAACAAGTTTTCCCTCTGTTCTTGCTCAATTTCTCTGTGTTGAACACTTATAGCTCTTCTTGCAACTAGTAGTTCTCCAACTGGTGGAGCCTCTTCAAACTCAGCAGAGGAAGGAGAATCCTCTTGAGTTTCTTCTTCTGATTCCAATTCTCCATTATCAAGCAGTACCATAACCTTCTTGTTGATGCACTAATAGGCGTAAAGCCCTCTACCTTGGCACTTGTAGCATTGAACATCTCTAGACCTTGTTGCGTTGACAATTTCCTTGCCTTTATCTATAGAAAAAGTGGGATTGAATTTACCTTCTGCCTTTGGAACCAGACTAGATTGATTAGGTTTATCAAGGAAGGTTTGATGTCTCGTGTATAGCTTGGTTTGGAGACACCCATACCATAATTAGCCTTGCTGGAGGTGTTTCTCTTTAGTTGTTGTTCAATAAGGACAACTTTGTGCATAACTTCTTCAAGATTATCAAAACTTTGCAGCTCAAGTTGATCTTAAATATCTCTGTTAAGTCCTCCAATAAACCTTGATATAGCAGCCTCACTTCTATTAGTCTATATCAAAGAGACTAGAGTGAAGATGCCAAAGACCGCAAGGTCAAAAGAAAGATCAAAGGAGAGTCAAGGCCGAAGTCATGAAGACAAGGCCGAAGACCACCTTAAGGAGCTCAAATAAGGAGGAAAATGGCCTTCAAGGACCAACAAAGGTCACCAAATCATCAAGGAATCAAGAAAATGTCATAAAAGGATATTCTTGGAAAAGTCAACGTTTTGGACCACAAAGTCAACGGTCGGAGGTCACGGACCGCGGGATGACCATCGCGTCGAGAGGCACATACCGCGGGAAAGTTTTCATGTACCGTATTATGTGGTCAACACGGGACAGGAAAAGTCAACGCACGGGAAAGAAGAAGGAAAAGTCAACTTAAAAGGAAAAAAAGAAAAAATAGATTGTCCCAAGATATGGTTTCAATTCTATTTTTCCTTTTTCCTATTTTCCCTTTTCCTATTTTTCATTTTTCCTATTTTTCCTTTTTCTACTTTGTCTTTTCTCTCTTGTATCTCCTTCTATATATACATTCATTGTAAGATGTTTTCATAAGTAAGAAAAAAGAAGAAGAGAAGAGTCTTCTTTTAATTATCCCTTAATCCAAAATCAAATAGAAAGAAGTTTTGATCAAAAGCACTCTCATTTATTTTATGTTTATGTTAGTAGCTTCAATGTAGTTTTAGGAGTAGAACTCGTGTAAGAGGCTGCCTTATGGCAGTCCTCTTCAACCTAATCACTTCTAAATTCTCCACTAAACTCTTCTCTTATTTTTGGTTCATTTATTCTTAATTTCTAGATGAATGGTTCTTAAATCCAAGACTTCCTTAGCACACAAACTCTAAGTGTTGTGATACAGTGTTGTGATACTTTCCTTGGACTAGATCCCAACCTAGACATTCTGTTCTTGGTAAGGCTGAACTAATCAATAATAGTCTTGGATTTATCAAGTCTTGTTAGTGTGGAAACACCCCAAGTTTGGTGTTTTTTTCACACTTGAGATCGGGGTCATCTTTTGTGGGTAAAGTGGTTTCTTTCACCAAGTGAAGTCTCCACCTTTATGTTGAGTCTTTACTCTCACAAAACTATCAACTTTCCTTCTATCACGTTTTCCTTGATCATAAGTGTTTCTAATTCCTGAAAATATTCCTCAACCTTTCTAGACCCTTGCACAAGCTTTCTTAGCCTCTGATGAAGTTCTCTTTGGTGATGGCTTGGGACAAACCTCCTGCGCATTATAGCTTTCATTTCCTCCCATAACTGATTGGCAATTCACTTGTTCTTCTTCTCATAGTTAACCAATTGATCCCACCAACTCAAGGCATAATCAAAAGAATTCAGTTGCAGCAACCTTAACTCTTTCAGCCTTTGTAATGTTATGGCAGTTGAATACCAATTCAATCTTTGTTTCCTACTCAAGGTACGCATCTGGATCAGATGTTCCATGAAAAAGATGGAATCCGTAGTTTAATCCTCTCAAGATTGTTCTTTGGAATTCTATTCCTTATATGGCCTATGCGACTTTGATGAGAAGCATGACTTCTGTTCTCATAATAATCGCCAGCCTCAAACGCTCTAAATTGTTGTTGTAGTGGCACATTAACAATATGTTCTCTGTCTTTATGTCTCCTAGTTCGTGATTGATCTGTTTCATGCTCTAAAGCGGTTTTGATTTCCTTTCTCAATGCATCAAACTGATTTTGGAAAGCTCCAGCTTGATCATTGAGCTTTTTATCCATAAGCTTATCCATCTATTTTGTTATAGCTTCAAACAGCAACTTGTTCTGATTCAAAATCTCTTCTTCCTGATCAGACATGGTTCCTGAAACAGTTTTAAGAACAAATCACTAGCTTTTACACTTATCAAAACAAAATTGATATGAAACACAAGTACAACAAAGAAACGAATTCTAGCATAATTTTAGGGTAATTCAAGCACTCAACATACTCAGATGATTCCCTGCCTCTCTAAGAAACTCCAAATTGATCAATTGTTGGGTTGAAATCTGTGTGCTCCACTCTCAAAGCTTCGATCCTCAAGGGAGGTTCATATCATGTGGTATCAAAGCACTTTGAGGGCTTGAGCATCCACATGACAAGGGAGTTTAATTTCTGGCTTTTCATCTTTTAAATCGCATCAACATCATTTGTTACATCATAATTGATTTTGTTGTGCTTGATTTCTGTTTGGGTAGCTGATTTAATGTTTTAGCAATTGAAATCTCATAGTTTTTACTAAACTTGAGTCAAAATCTACAAAAGGGGCATGGTTCCTTTGTAGTTTAGAGAGTTGATTCAAGGATTCACACCTATAATCAGATAGGACCTTTGCGAATCACTCATCAAAAGGTTTTTTGTTTCTGAATCACTCTAAAACAGCTTGTATTCTAAATCACTTAGAAAAAGGTGGTTATTGCTCTCAATCACGTCTAGGGGTGTACAAGCATCAAATTTGAGTCTTAAATAGGTAGAGAATACGAAATAAGCTAGGCCCAAGACATTGGCCCAACAGAAATAGAAAACAGTCTAATAAATGGAAATATTCTCATTCTGCCTTGGGTCTTCTTGACCAACGAATAAATGGAAATATTCTCATATTCTGCCTTGGGGTCTTCATGACTAATGAATTGAGCAATGATGTAGTGACCTAATTGCCTCATTAAAAACCAAACTTGGAAAACCCAGTGGGACAAAACCAAGTATTGGGAAAAAGAGTACAATTGGAGCACTAACCCCAATTGTTGATCGTTAGCTTGGATGCATATGATAGTTGTGTGTATCACATCCACGCTTAAGACACTGTAAGGGTTCCAATAATGACTTAGGAATAGAGATATAGTTTCAGCAAGCTTCTAGTCTTGGCTGCTAGTCATTGGCCCTTGTTTGAATCTCCATAACATCTGTCGGTTCAAACTCATCCCCCATAGTCCCCTTGAGTGTTGCTCTTAAAATTCTCATCATCTTATGTTGTGAATCAGGTGAGTTAACATATGCAAAGATCCACAAGGTATCATTGGAGTATGGTTGAGAGGATCTTGTGGTATCTCAAAGGAAGTCGGGGGCAAGGCATTTGGATGGAAAAGAACGCACGCACAAAGATAGCTGGGTATTGTGATGCAGATTGGGGTAGGTGACAAGAATGACAGGAAATCCCACCACATGCTACTGCACATTCGTTGGAGGCAACTTGGTGACTTGGAAGACGAAGAAGCAGGATATAGTAGCTTGTTCGAGTGCTGAAGCAGAATACAGGGCCATGAGGAAGCTTACAGATGAGCTTGTTTGGTTGCGAGCACTTCTCAAGGATCTTGGCGTGGAGTCTACCAGTCCCAGCAACATGCATTGCGATGATCAAACAACGATTCACATCTCAAACAACTCAGTATTCCACGAGAGGGACGAAACATATAGAGATCGATTGCCATAAGGTTCGAGAGCAGATTGAGCAAGGCGCTACTTTTACCTTGCTACATGAGGAGTGAAGACCAATTGGCGGATATCTTCACCAAGGCTGCAAGTACCAAAATCTGCACATCCATTCATAGCAAGCTTGGACTTGTAGACCTCACGAGACCTTGATCATCCATGGGAATAACACTCTTTTTCCCTAAAGTATGGTTTATTATCCCATGTGGTTTTCCATACTTAGACTTTTAATGAGGTCATTACTCATGGATTCCCAAGTTAATATTGCATTCCATTGTGTATTAACTTGAGGGGGGAGTATTGATCGATAGGGTCTGATTGTGTATTTTACACAATTAGACATTATTTTCTAATATGATTGAAAGCATCTAATTGGGAGGATTTTAGGTTATGAGATATTCTCTTTTTTATATATAATTTTGTAAGCAAATGTATAGGGTTTAACCCTTATGATGAATGAAATTATGATCAAACTCTCTTTTTTTCTTCTCTTAATCTATAATTCTTCATTTAGAATCTAGAGCAATTCTGATAAGCTTGTATATATAACTTCCGGTTTCATCTAAGCTCATATGAACAAGGCTCGAGTAAACTTACAAGCCATTGAAAGAAGTGTCTTCCTTCAGCTAGTGGTCGAAACATTTAGATTAGGTATTTAAATTTACCTGTCTCTGTGCGGGATCCTAGATTGTTACTATGCCTTATTTTGCTTTGTGGTCTTCTTTGTAACTTCAGCACAATTTTCCTATCGATTTGATAATGTGAATGCCAATTTATCCATATCAGGCACACTTCTCATATATTTTTGCAAAGTAGTTTTCATCAGTTGAAGAGAGAACAAAGTAGTTTTCATATATTTTACCGAATGTCTTACAACTATATCTAACAAATTGTAACATGGAACTGATGATCTCATATACATTCTGTAAGTGCAAACAAGTTTACAATGTAACAGTGACTGTGAATGCCCAAAGCACTCGTCATCATCGACTTATTTATTGTTAACATCTGCTGTCAATTCCTCTGGGCTCTTGGCAACTTCAACAAAAATTAGTCTACCATCTACAATCTGAAACCAAAGAATCAAAACAAAATAGCCAATAAAACTTCAGTACGTTTCTAAAGAAGCTCAACAATGTTATAGTTAAATTAAGAGGAGTACAGTGAACTACCAATACAAGATGTACAGAGCCTTCCAAAACTTAATCACAAAAGGTCCTGAGTATGTTGTTTAAGACTGTAATGTGTCCAGAAAAGAACTTTTTTAATATGTAAATTCAGTACAGAACAAAGTCATTCTTAAGCAGATCTCCGAGAACAAAATAGTACACTTAACAACAAATGATTAAATCGGTATTGGAGAAATTTTCTTTTCTTTTCTCACCTTCCCATCTAAGCTTTTGAATGCCTTTCGGGCATCATCCTCAGACTCGAAGGGTTACAAAGCCGAATCCTTTTGGTCTCTGTGTTTCGTGGGTCCTTAATAAGCCGAGCTAAGTTAACCCATAAACACAAATTTAGTGCAGTAGCAAAAAGAAAACTAATTGAGCCATAAACATACTAGAATTCGTGTTTTCACCTTCTTTGATTTGGCTAAAAGGAGAGAACAATCTGTAGTGTAAGTAGATAACCATGCACGAGAAAAATGTAAAAAACCAGAGCAAGTAGAACGAAGAAAGAATCTAACTCGAGATGGTAAGATTCGATGAACATACTGCAAGCGAAGAGTTGAGCTGAGAATCTCTTAGCCTTCTTTAAAAATAATCCAAACTCTTCTGGAAAAGGTTCAAGAGCGAATGCGAAAATTTAGGTCTTAGCTACAGTGAAGCGACGATGTTTGAAAGAAACACTATATTTCGATCGAAACGATAACGTTTAATGAAGCAAGGAAAGAGAGTAATTCACGAATCGATTCATTTGCAGGAACGAAGATATAAAATTTTGCAAAATAGAGGATTTTTTGAAAGACCTAAGAAAGAAAGATCGGATCTTGTTTGATTACATCGGAAATAAGAAAAAAAAAAATGCAAAGAAAACGAAAAAGAAACCACATTTCAAACGACTAATCGTCAAATACCCATGAACTCTAAGAACCCTAATTATACAACAATTTAAGAACTGGTGAATTTGGTCACAGCCCTTGGTTCCTTCAGAAACAGCGTGTTTGGCGAGCTCTCCAGGAAGAACAAGTCTAACAGCAGTCTGAATCTCTCGGGAAGTAATCGTAGGTTTCTTATTGTACCTTGCGAGCTTTGAAGATTCGGAAGCGAGTTTCTCGAAGATATCGGTTAATGAAACTGTTCATGATTCCCATGGCTTTGCTAGAGATACCAATATCTGGATGAACTTGTTTCAGAACTTTGAAGATGTAGATCTTGTAAGTCTCGACGCTCTTCTTCTTCATCTTCTTCTTTTTGTCGCCGCCTGCTCCAGCTTCCTTCGGTAGCTTCTTACCAGGCCCTTTGCGTTTCTTCTCTGCCGGAGCTTTCTCGGCCTTTGATTTTCTCTTCCACTGGTTTCTTCTCCGCCGGCTTCTTCTCTGCCTTTGGTGCCATTTTTACAAGATAGATATCGAAGAATGTTTTAGAGGATAATCGTGAGATCAAGTTTGTGAATTATGAAACTCGGGGATTGTTAGATATATAACGAATTAGATACTGATGATTGGGTTAGTTCTTGTTTCACAAGGATCAATGACGTGGAAGATTTCATTATCGTTAGATTTAATGAAATCCGTCGATATACGAACGGCTTAGATTTGCTTTTTATTGGTTTCCAATTATAGGCTTAAATGGGCTTGCATATGTAAAGTTATATGGGCCTACTAGGACAAGAAGATATCGAAGCCCGATTTAAACCCGTAACTTTAATTGTTAGGTGACGCAATATAAGCAAAAACCCTAGTTTTCTTCCATCTTCTAGCTCATCTGTGCTTCAAGGCAAACTAGAGAACTCGAAGCGGCTGCTACTTAAGTTTTAGGTAAGAAATCGCCGGAATTTCCAAAACAGCATTTCTTCTCGAATTCAATGATCAGCTATTTGGGCCTGTTAGAACACGCACTGGTTTTATCAGTCTAATGTTTCACAAAAATCAGAAGGCATGTGCAGATGTTATGAGTATAGATAGGTTTGTTATAGTCAGCGGACGCATGTGACTATCAGTTGAATAATAAGTCTGAAACACATCACATAACTACGTGTCTTGTTCTGCTGGGTCCCCTCCCGTTTCCAAATCTATCGATGTAAGCCACTCGATCCATACCTTTCCTTCACGTCCATGCGGTCGCGATTGCTCCATGTTGCAATTATTTTTATTACCATCTTCTTTCACTTGCATATCGGATTATATCCTTGTTACGAAACTATGCAAACATTTCACTATTGCAAGACACACTAGATATCACTATATCAGACACGTGTTTTGCTGGGGGAATATGTATCAACCTAAAAACAAAGAAAACATGTGTTTGTAAGTCATAATCAAATCATTTTTATATAGTAGTATTAGTAAAAACATAATCTGTGAAAATGTTTTCTATTCTTCTTATTCATAGTATATATACAATTAACTAAACCATAGTAAACCCAAAGAATCAATTCACAAGTGAACCGAGTATGCTAAACCATATTAAATGAAGACTATACAATTGATATTCCCCCTCAAGATGAAGGTTCATAGATATTGTGAACACCCCATCTTGCTGATTAAATCTCGAAAGTGAGTTGGGAAGAGAGGCCTTTGTCAACACGTTGGCTAGTTGTTCGCCAGTCCGAACATACATGGTCTTTAGCATCCCATCTTCAATCTTTTCTCTGACCTTATGACAGTCTATCTTTATGTGTTTTGTCCTTTTATGAAACACGGGATTGCTTGCAATGTGCAATGCAGCCTTATTGTCACAATAAAGATGAACTAGAAGAGTAAAAGGAATCTTGAGATCTCTTATTAACCTGAGTAATCAAAATCATTTCCTTGGTTGCCATACACATGGCCCTGTATTCAGCTTCAACAGAACTGCAAGACACTGTATCCACTGCTTCTTGGATTTCCAATTGACTAAAGAATTGCGAATAAACATTAGTATACCCTGTAACAGATTGACGAGAATCCAAACATGTACCCCAATCAGAATCAGTATAGCCACGAAGATCAAAATTATGTTTTGTTCCATAGAAAATCCCTTGACCAATTGTTCCTTTCAGATAACGTAAAACACGATGAACAGCAGTAAGGTGTATGTCGCTTGGAGCAGCAGAATATTGAGCCAACTTAGAGACAAACAAAATAGATACCAGGTCGTGTGATGGTTAAATATTGTAGTTTGCCCACCAGTTTTCTTGTAATGTTTAGCTTCATTTGGAATTAAGACAAGTCCCAGTTTCCTTAGACATTTTCTGATTGGGTTCCATAGGTACTGAAGCCGGTTTACAGTCTGAGAAACCATTAGACGCCAACAAGTCTAATACATACTTCCATTGAGTCAAAGAAATACCCCAATATCAAATTTAGATATTTGTACCCTGTCGAAGTAAAGAACCATGGCATATATGTTTGGAATAGATTCCATTTTGAGAGAGTTGAAAAAGCACTATCTCGTTGAAAGGTTCTATCCATCTGCCCTTTGTCAACGCATTTTTTTAGGCAAAGACTCCGTTTTTTCCTCTGTAAAATATTTCTCAGAACATGGAGTGTGAATCAAACCCATGTTTGAATTGAAATTGAGATACTGATTGCAAGCTCTTCTCTTCTGAATCGGATAGATTCATATCTGAAAGAGTTTGACAATACGTTCTTTCAAAATTGACTCTTTGTCCCTCTATTAGAGGTGTTCCAGAAATGTCTGCAATCGAGTAAATAGCTCTACGAACTAATGGATCGGATCGAATTGGAAAATGGAAAGATTTGTACAAGTTATACCTTTCGTCACCACTTTGTGGAAAATCGTTAGATATGAATATGTTAGATACCTGTGACTCGATTGACGAAGGTGAAATAGTATCTCTCTCCAAAAAAAGCATGTTCATGTTTTTTTTTTACCACCGCACGAAGAAAATATTTGTTGTGAATGAACAAGATAGTGAGGAATTGTCCATACGTAAAATCAGAATTATTGAGACGGGCCTTTTCCACATAAAAAGGGAATCTTTTGTTACAATAGAAGCAGAAGTGATGTGGATTATTCAAGAATCGAAGTCGATTTGCTTTAGAAAAAGAAGATATCAATGAACTTCTCTGAAATGGTTTCACGGGATTCAGCCAATTATCTTGATCGTGGGATACGATTGAGAAATAGGAATCCGTGTTATCAAAAGATTTCCTGCGATTCTTTCTAGTATGGAATGAGTCAATCATCCACTTTGGTATCTTATTGAACAAAAATGGTGATATTGTTCCTCCATTGATCAAGAATTTCGATTTTTGAGAAGTATTATGATCATCCAATAAAAAGGGTTTCAATTTTTTCAAATGAACGATTTGAAGACCTATTGATTCTAACAACTGATTGCAGAGTTGATCGTTCGGACCTTTCAATTCATAGATGTGGATCTCAGACCTATGAATGGGGGATATTCTCGAAACTCACAAAGAAAAAAGGAAGTGAGTTAGACAAAAAGAGAAGTAACTTGGACAAAAAAAGAAGTAACTTGGACAAAAAGAAACGAAGTAACTTGGACAAAAAGAAACGAAGTGACTTAGACAAATCTTTTTTATCAATAACCTCAGACCAATCAATCGAATATTGATTAATACATAATCGATCGAACACTACTTGAAAACGGCTCTTCCGCTCAGAAACGAAATGTTCCAAATGCTCCTGGAAATTCTTGCTCCCATTGGACCATTTGTATCTATATGCATTAGGATCCCGATTTATGGATCTCTCGGTTCGAGAAAGAAAAATAAGAGGATCGAACCATTTCTTCTGACTCTTTTTCAAATTCGATAAATGTTGGTTGATCGTATCTTTCATTATAGTTCTATGATTCAGAGTATCATTTCCTATTAGATCCCTTTGAATTCCATATTCGAAGTTGCGATCAGGTCTCTTCATTAAAAAGAATCGATTCAATACATTTC
>JAKUCM010002283.1:0-78977 GCA_023374145.1 Lepidium sativum | reverse complement strand
CCCCTTAGACTTATCTCACAATCATAACGCCCATCTCTATAACTTGTGTAATGCCACATTAATGCTTTCTTAAAGACGACGCCATTGGCCACTCCCTTAAACATTCTTCTGTAGTTTACCACTGTTGTTAAGGACCGAGACAAGAGCTTTATCAAGCATACATATCCTAACTCGTTTTTGGCAAAGCAAGTGTTTGCAACTTCTCAATGGAAGTAGCGAATGGCAAGATCTCGAATGTTTCCAGACTAAGGCGATGTACCTACTATCACGAGCCACATATGATTCAGCTCTTGTCTAACCTAATCAACTTCGAGTTCCCCGCAAGCACGAAGTTAGAAAAGCTCTTCGAATTGTTTTACTATGAATGTGAGTTCGCCGAATCCAACTATGTGCTTCAATCGCTCTTGCTTACTTGCATACTCATTCAATGTGACTGATACGAGGATTTGAATGGTTTCCTTTTGATTTAATTTCAGGACATTGGATACAAAATGCATCAATCCACATGAGTGTAGCATAAAATCGACATCCTTGGCAATCCTAAGCTTGACTATCGTGGGCTGATACAAGTATCTTGTACCATCCACTATCATTTGTTGAAAAACATTTATCGCTACCTTATAGCCTACTTTCTGTGATTCTCCTTTGCAGTCTCCACCGTCATCTCCTTCACCTAAACTTTCATATCCGTCATCATCATTTGATTATTCGCAAATGGCTTTATCTCTATGGATCTCTTCTCGCCTTCACATAAGGTCTGAGCCAAGTCATTGTCTTCAACATGTATTGGAGATCCTTCAGCCATCATACGTGGCAACCTTCTGTTCGGAGAAGAGCCACTACACCTCTTCATATCCTCTTGTTGTTGAATGATTGATTTTCTCACATAGCCGTTGTTGAAAGGTTGTGGGACTCGGATATGCAGGTGAGATCTTGTGGAACTCGGTTGTGCAGGTGAGGTCTGGTGGCGCATGGAGATTCAACGCGGTTAATAAAGTTACAAGAGATGAAGTGTCGAGTCAGAGAACACGACGGTGGTGCATTGAATGAGACTCAGTGGTGACACTCGAGTTGTTATGGCGGTAACTCACGACACGAAAGATCAGGTGGCGTCCGGGTGGCAGCGATTTTTGGTCGTGTGGTGGTGCGTGGAACTCGGATGTGCAACTAAGGTCAAGAAGGCTGGTGGCGTGTGGGACTCAGACAACTTCTCTCAAATCACTGATGGTCATGTTGCAACTAAAGACAACACAGTGGCTCGATCTCTCGACTTGGATGGGAGATCAACTTGGATAGCAGCTCACATCAGTGGCGGTCATGACTCGATTTTGACAACAAAGTTGTTGTGGCGACTCTAAAGAACGGGTGAGGTAGGATGAACTCGGTCTTGAAATTCTTATCGTGTTTGAAATTTTCTTGAGGGAACAGTGGAAGTGGGGGTAAGTAACATGGATAATCAGGAGTCGTAGTGGAGTGTTTTACTTTCCCTTGTCACAACGTGAGGGTCTTGTCTCTTCTTTTGCTTCATGTATGTCCCCCTCTTTGTCGAACACACTTTTCTTTTTCTTTTTTTATCTTATTTTGAAAACAAACTAACTTAAGTTGCTAGCTATCAAGGTTAGGTTGAAATCCAATTAACCAGATTCCTAAAATAAAAAACCAAAGCAAAAGAAAGAAAAAAATAAAAATGTTAAAAGTGAAATAAAATATTTACAAGGATACAATGTGATTTCCTTCCAAGTGAACTTGTTTAAAGTCATGAACTTGACTCCTCACACGCATCAGATATGAGGTTACTCATCGAGAAGAACAAAAGTCCCCTCAAGTTTGATTTCATTATCCAAGTAAGGCTTGACACTCTGACCGTTCACAGTGAAGTCTTCATCATCTTTATTGATCAGAATTATAGCTCTATATGGTAAGACTTCGTTAATCGTGAAAGGACCAAATTATCTTGATTTCAAATTTCCAGGAAACAATTTGAGTCTCGAGTTGAATAGCAGCACCTGATCACCAGCTGAGATTCTCTTTGGTGCAACCTCTTGTCATGAAAGGCTTTAGTTCTCTCCTTGTAAACTTTTAAACTCTCATAGGCTTCAAGTCTGATTTCTTCCTACTCATGTGGATCCATAAGCCTTTAATTTTGGACAGTTATATGACCAAAATTCAAGAATTTCCTTGTCCATAGTGCTTTATACTCTACCTCAACTGGCAAATGGCATGCCTTCCCAAACAACAGCTGAAACAGAGTTCTTCCAATTAGAGTTTTGAAAGTTGTTCAATAAGCCCACACTGTGTTATCTAACTTGACTGCCCAGTCTCGCTTTGAAACCCCCACAACGCTGGCTAAGATAGCTCTGATCTGCTTGTTAGACACTTCCACTTGTACGCTTTTTTGAGGGTGATAAGGAGTTGTTACCTTGTGTTTGACTTCATGTTTCTTCAATAAGTTCTCAAATATTTTGTTGATAAAATGAGAACCACCATCATTTATCACTACTCGTGGAACACCAAACCTTGGAAATATGACGCTCTTGAAAAGTTTCAGCACTACTTTAGCATCATTCGTTGGGCACATGTAAATAATTATATTCTAGTGGTCGACTACGTTTCCAAGTTCGTTGAGGTAATTGTGTTCCCAACGAATGATGCTAAAGTAGTGCTAAAACTTTGTTTATATTATACACTGAAGTTCTAATTTCTAAGTTGAAGAAAGCAGAACAAGATAAACTTATTTTTGACTATTCATATTGCGCGAGTAAGCCCAAAGATCTCACTTCTGTTATTTGTTGATGATAGTCTTTTTTTTTAAAACAACAATAGAAGAATCTCGCCACATTATTAAAATACTTAAAGATTATAAAATAATTTCTTATCGACAAATAAATTTTGACAAATCTTCGATACAATTTGACCATTCACTCCCAGATAATGTGAAGAATATGATTCACCAAACTATGGGGATTCATCAGTCGGGTGGCATGGTGTCTTATCTCGATCTTCCAAAAATAAGACCCCACATTACAGGCGCAAAAACAAAGTTTTTGCTTTTGTCCGGGAAAGACTACAAGAAAGAACTAATAGATGATCTTCAAAATTTCTATCTAAAGAAAGTAAAGAAGTTTTGATCAAATCAGTTTTGACGGCATTGCCGATATATGTAATGTCATCTTATAGATTACCCAAAACTATCGTGACAAAATTAAACTATGCTATTGCAAACTTTTGGTGGTCGAACTCTGAAACATCAAAAGGAATATACATGATGAAATATAAAAAATTATGTAAACCAAAAATGGAGGGTGGATTAGGCTTCCAAGTTTTGGATGAGTTTAACTTAGCACTTCTAGCAAAACGAGTCTGGAGATTGATAGATTTTCTTGAATCTTTATTTGCTCAGGCTATGCAGGGTCGACATTATAAATATGGATGTCTGATGACTGCAAAAACAAATTCAATCTTGTCTTACTGTTGAAGAAGTACTATTTTGCCTCATCACTTCTTAATACGAGGTTAATCAAAAAGATTAGAGATTGCATATCAATTACGGTTTGGAGATACCCATGGATTCCTGACAATCCCCCAAAACTGAAAATTGGTATAGATTCGAATATTTACCCGGATTAATTCTAAGACCAGATCTTGGTGCGAGATCATACTAAGACAATATTTTATTCCAACTGATGTGCAGTTAATCATGGGAATTCTTATCTTAAAAAGGGTACGATCAGATTATTGGGGTTGACATTATACTAAGATTGGTTGTTATTCAGTACAATTTGGATATATTACTAAGGACAGTAACTCTCTATTGGAAATTGGTAGGCATGGACCAAACTTTTGGGCATTACAATCTAAAATTTGGAAATTGGATTACCTAAATAAAGTTGAACACTTTATATGACAAGCTTTATTAGGTTGTACTGCAATTAAGCAAAACATGAATAATCGGGGAATTAACGGTGATACTAGATGTAGTAGATGTGGGGCAGATGAAGACACCGATAACCATGTCCTTTTTGAGTGTCCACCAGCAGTTCAAGCATGGACACTTTCGCATATTCCTTTGCTTATAGGAACGTTCCCGGGGAAATCAATATGGTATAATCTTGATTACCTTTTTTGACGGATCCTAGATTAAGTGTTTGTTGAAAAAAATTTCATGGTTGATTTGGCACATCTGGAAAGCATAAAATGATTGTTGTTTTCCGGGAGTAAGCAAGGATCCTTGTGACTGCTTGACCCAAGCGGAGCAAGAGGTCTTAGAATGGTCAACATAATACTTCCCAAATTTTGTAGAATGCCATCCTAACCAATCGGCTTTAGAGAGACACGACAACGAGATCCCTAAAATTAAACAAGCATCATGAGGATCAAACAGTTGATTAACTAACACATGTGGCCATGCACAAAATTGCGGGTCAATTAGCTGATCCACATTGAGAAAGGGATGATTAAGAGAGCCTTCTCCGAGAGGAAGTCTCGGGATTGAATCTGGAAGCCAAGGATCTTGTCATACCAATATAGAAGAACCATCCCCAACCCGTCTAATCAAGCCTTTTCAAAGTAATACTTGAGAAGAAATAATACTTCTCCAACTATAAGGAGGGCAAACCTTATAGAACACCAATGGACTGAACCCCGAATAATATCGACCTCAAAAAACTTGAGAGAATAAAGAATCAAGAAACTCAATAAGCTACCATAATTGCTTAGCAAGCAAGGTAGTATTAAACTCGTCAATAGCCCTGAACCCTAAACCACCTTTATGTTCGGGCATAACACTCGAAACCCAAACCCGATCCAAAATAAGAAGAACCAAACCGAACCGAGATCTATAAAATACTCGAACATGTTTTACATTGTGAGAGTGTGAATACCCAGACTCGATCGGATAAAAGTCGAAACCCGAACGGGTACCCGAAATGTCTAAAATATATAATATATCTACACAAATATATATATATATATATATAATTTTAATTACACAAATAATTAACATTATAACTACAAATCTAAATATACTAATCAATTTAAATCAATAACAAAAAAAAACTAAAATATCCAATATTTTAAATAAAAAATTAGTTACAAAATTCGGATACATGAACCGCACCCACCCGAAATAGACTATTTTATAAGAATCAAACCCGATCCAAACCCAAAATTCAATACATGAACCCGACCCAAACCCGCAAAAATACATAAATTATTCTTATATAGATAAACCCGAAATTGTTGAAACCCGAAGGACCTTACCCGATTGAGTCTGTGTACTCGAATGCCCATGGCTAACAATCTTCATGCTTTCCCCAACACAACTTGCTCCAAGTTGCCCAATGAATACCTCTAGAAGACTAGAAGGAACTCCACCAAAAGTCTGCGATCACAGAGGTAATCTTGACCGTTCAAACCTTCGAAAGCCGATAAGAGGCCATCACATATGACATCAAAGTTGTCAAACCCAACTTTTATGAGAACCTCCTTACCACTTTTCGAAAGAAACTTCAAGGACCAAGAATCAATCCTAGCGAAAATTTTCTCCCGAACAAAAACAAAAACCTTAGATTAAAAACCTTCTAAAGTCTGGAGAGTTTACCAAAGATATTCAGGATCTCGAGTTTAAAGATAGGAGAAATCTGATGACCAAATTAAATAGACAATTTAGCTAAATTGAGTACTATTATTTTTAAGAAAGCAAAACCCTAAACCCGTTTTAAGAATTCACTATGAACCAACAAATTGCATCGTCTATGTGATTATTGATTAACAGAATATATATGGAATCAAGCATCCTAAAATATAGACATGTGTTGTGAAAACGGTATGAGAACAGATATTGCTTAATCGATTGTGAATTAATAATATACATCATAAACTTGGTTCGGGAGTCCAAAGTACTAATTTTTGTTTCCCAATTATCTATATAATCAAGTGATTAATTAGTCAGAGAAGAGCAGTTAGAATTATTAATTTGTAATATCGAGAATCACACCAGAAAGACTGAGTTAATGGAGAGGGATGAGGAGGAATTAAACGCATAAAGAAAGAAAATTGTCGAGAGAAGGGAGTAGATTTGTTTGTAGGAAGAGAGTAGCTACCCAACCCCAATTTCAATACATTGGGCTCCACTCATCTTCTCTCATTTGCTTCTTCTTCTTATCACTCTCTGCTCTCTTCCTTCTTCCATGGCCGACACTCATTGACAAAAGACATACAGACCTTCACAGCTTTTTTTTTTTTTTTTGATAAACCTTCAAAGCGGGCAAAGATCTCATAACCCCATTATCAAAAAAATTTAATCTCTTATATACAAACCAAATCTCTTATATTCTATTAATGAAACTTGATATTCCAAATTTACCCTTAATGCAATTATCCAAATTAATTATTAAAAAAAAAAAATTTATGCTTCTTCTCTCTCATCTCTATCTCTCTCCTCATCTCTACCTTCTCTCTCCTCTCAATCGGGTTTGGTTTCACGGGCGCCGCCGGGGGTCTCGACTTGCAACGCCGCCGGCTCCGACGTGCACCACCGTCGCCTCCGCCGCCTCTCCTGCCATTACCGTCGTTTGTTAATCTCCATAGCTTCATTATTGATTTGCCTCTTCACTTTGGGCATAAGAAGGTGGATTTCAAATTGAAATTGATAATTATGCTTTCGTTATTTGGTAGAATCTGGGTCGAATAAGACTTAAGATTGGTAAGATAGACTGGGGCTAGACTGAAACATAGAGCAATTATAGATTTAGAACTAGAATCAAGCGAACAAATTTGAGTTGATAACAGTTTCCGCGATAGTACAACTAGTATAACTAGAATCAGTTATACAGAACTGAATGAGTTGTACATTCTTTAGTTGCATTTCTGCATTGTGCTGATGTTTCAGCTTAATTAGTTGATTATTTGGTATAATCTAGCTCTAATAAGACTTGGCATTGGTAACAATTGTAATGTATAGGCTGAAACATAGCGCACTATAGATTTAGAACTGCCTAAATGATCGATGGAATCTAAGTTGATAAAAGTTGGTTTCTGCGATAGTTAAACTAGTATAACTAGAATCAGTTATACGGTTATGACCAGTTATACGTAACTGAATCAGCTGTACATTCTTTAGTTGCATTTTTGCATTGGGTTGGTGAAGAATCTTAATTTCATAAATTATAATATTTTTTTGGTTATTTTGTAGAATTTTGCTTGTATAAGACTTGATTGAAATTGAATATGGTAACAATTGGGTGAAACGTGGTGTAAAACTGGTAGAACTATATTAGTTATACAAGTAAAACTGGTAGAACTACATTAGTTGTACAAGTAAAACTGGTAGAACTACACTAGTTGTACAAGTAAAACTGGTAGAACTACACTAGTTATACAAGTAAAACTGGTAGAACTACATTAGTCGTACAAGGAAAACTGGTAGAACTACACTAGTTATACACGTAAAACTGGTAGAACTACACTAGTTATACAAGTAAAACTGGTAGAACTACACTAGTTATACAAGTAAAACTGGTAAAACTGGTATAACTACATTAGTTATACAGAAGTTAATCAATTTTTTTGTTTGTTTTAGCAGGGCATTATGAACAACAAAGTCGTGATATGGTTTAAATGCAACGACCGTAATAGTTGTATATTGATGAAGCACGTGGTAGAGGATATCACTTTGTCGATGATTGAAGAATGTCTATATCAGAGGCTTGGTTTAGATAAAAGTAAGGTTAGATTACAGTTGAGGTTCTACCGACCTACGGTCAGAGATGAGGTTGAAGTGAGTATCTGTGATGATGTGGATGTGTGTGGTTATCTAGCCTACATTGATGAATATAATCGTAGTACCGCAACATTGTTCGTGGATGTCATAACTAGATCGGAAGAACCAGAGGAAAGAATGTCGAGACAAGTGTCGATAGCAGTTCAAAGCTCTGTTGGTTGTAATGATGGTGAGGGAGAAGCAACTGCTATTACAGTATATTCTCCACCAGTTAGAGAGAATGAAATTGAGCCAGTCGATGGAAGTCTGGATATTAGTGTTGAGAGATCGGATATTGGTGATGTCTATGTAGAACGTCCACCCGCTGTAGAGAGTAGTCAGTTTGCAGAGGAATGGGAAGACGGCTTAGGTTGAGTTTACATCAAGAATTTAAAGATAAGAAGACATTGCAAGAAGTTGTGGATAGAGGATCATTTGCCAACAGCTTTTGTTTTGCCATTAAAAGATCTGAACCAAGTCGGTTGTGGATTGTATGTAATAAAGAAGGCTGCAAATGGGGTGTACGAGCATCAAAGATTAAAAATATGGATATTTTTAGGATTATAAAGTACACAAAGATGCATACATGCTCTCGGGCTAGTCAGAGCGAGAGTAGTGGCACAAAGAGGCATTGCACGCCAGAAATAGTTGCAAGTGTCTTGCAAGAGGATTTTCCTGGACAAATGAACACTCCAACTCCTAAAGTTATCATGGGTCTTGTGAAGACAAAACTTGGAGTGAGTATATCGTACTCCACCGCGAGGAAAGGGAGAAAACTTGCTATTGATAGGCTGCGTGGCACTCCGGAAGAAAGCTACAAGATGATACATTCCTATTTATACGAGTTACAGAAGGCAAATGCGGGTACAGTAACAGATGTGCCAGTAGATGAGAATGGGAAGTTCAAGTACCTTTTCATAGCTTTGGGAGTTAGCATCGAGGGATTTAGAGTGATGAGGAAAGTGATTATTGTAGATGCAACATTCCTCAAAAACGGATATGGTGGTGTGTTAGTTTTTGCCATTGCCCAAGATCCTAATCGACACCATTATCCAATTGCGTATGGTGTACTAGATGGAGAGAACGATGCTAGTTGGACATGGTTTTTCCAGACTTTGAAGACAGTTATACCAGATTCTTCCGAATTGGTATTTGTAAGTGATAGGAATGCAAGGCTCATCGGCGCCATAGCTAATGTGTATCCAGAAGCCCATCACGGGTACTGCATATGGCATATTTCACAAAATGTGAGAGCTCATGCGTCTAGTATCAACAAAGCTGTTGTTGGTTGGAAATTCATGCAGTGTAGTCGGCAGTACACAGTTGCCGATTTCAACCGCGAATATAGTTTATTTATGAGAAGATTTCCGACTGCAGCCAGTTATTTGGAGGAAAGTACTGTGAAGGAAAAGTGGGCTAGGTGTGTCTTTCCGGGAGAAAGGTATAATATCGACACAAGCAACAGTGTGGAGTCTATGAATAGTGTGTTTAATGAAGCAAGGAAGTTCTCCCTAATACCCATGCTTGATACAATCCTCAAAACATTTGCGAAGTGGTTTTGTGAACGTCGGATGGAAACAACGAAAGGTACAATTGAAAACAAATTGGTGCCATTTGTGGAGAACATAATGCATGATTCATGGGCTGTTGCCGAGAGGTTGATTGTGATGGCGCTTAACACCTTTGAATTCGATGTCGTCGGTAGTGATGGAAAGAATTATTTTGTTTGCTTGGAATCGAAGAGCTGCAGTTGTAGAGTGTTCAACATCGAAAAGTATCCGTGTATCCATGCGTTGGCTGCATTCATTCATTACTATAAGATGGAACCTCGACCTCGTAATATCTCATTACATGAGCTTTGTTCTAAATATTATTGGTCCGAGTTGTGGGCACTTGCGTATACCAGGTCTATTTTGTTGGTGCCCGAGATGTCGCAGTGGGATGTTCCGGATTACATCAAAGACAATGAAATCAAACCACCTGACAGGATTATTAAAACAGGAAGAAGAAAAGTGAAAAGGATGCCATCGGTAGGAGAGACACGTCCAAGATCATCAAACGTAAGGAGGCCGAGACAAAGGTTCCAATCGCCAATATTCAGATACCTAGCAGAAGATGAGGTCAATCAGTGATTTGTTGAGTATTTCCCATTATTCGTGAAACTTGTAAAACTAGTAAAACTACTGTATTTCCTAATAGCTTTATGGCTCTCTCTCGAAAATGTATGTGTATGTGTAAAACTCGTGAAACTAGCAAAACTAGTTTATTTCCGAATAGCTTTATGGCTCTCTCTTTTTATTTTTATAGTTGTCAATTTTTCTACAAAGTATATATATTCATAATCTCATCTTTTAAACATGCCCAGACTTATATTTTGTTCATTCTCAGAATGAAGAAAAAAAAAAGAAAATAAAAAACATTCTCATAATTTGCCAAAAAAAAACGATCTCATAATTTACCAAGTTTTAACGTATATGTTATATCTTTCTAAAGCGGCCACAAAGAAGACATAACATCTTCTTGTGAAACTTAATTCTTATAAGTAAGATAATCTATAATGAAACTTGATTCTTATAAGTAAAATATTCTTATAAGTAAGATATTCTTATAAGTAAGATATTCTTATAAGTAAGATAATGTATAATGATGTTAAGATGATTATATTTTGTTTATATAGTGATGAATGACTCTATATATAACTTAAAAATAAAATTAAAATAAGTTTTTTTAGACATAATTACATTCGTCCACCTTATTCCTTATAGTTTTAGTGTGACTTTCTAAGTTAACATTGGTGTGACTCTTTAAGTTCTACGAATATATATTTATTCTAGAATTTAAATACACAAAACACTTAGAGTCATTAGTTAATTGATTATTATTCACTGTACAACTAAAAAATAAATTTATAAGGTTATGTATAACTAAATGTTATGCAAAATCATCGAAAGTATAACTAGTAGTAATTTAGTATAACTGCCAACTAGTAGTATAACTAGGTCGAAAATTGATACTTTTTCGTTTGGCGCCCAGGTCTAAAAATATTGTGGGGACACGTGCAGACCTAATTTTGTGGGTATATAAACAAAAAAAAAAGATTTTTCTCTCTCCTCCTCACTTTTTCCTCTCCTCTCTCGCGGCCGAAATCCTCTCATCTCATCTCTCTCGTTTTCTCTCCTCTCTCAACCATTTCTCCTCTCATCTCTTGAAATCTTCTCTCATTTCTTGTCTACTAGATTATCTATCCTCTCCCCTCTCCAAATCTTCTATCATCTCTCTACTTCTTGTCCCATAGTAAGTTATCCTCTATTGTTAGGGTTTGTAGAAAAAAAATTCGGGATTAGATTTTAGATTCGTCTATTATGATTATGTTATTTTTTTCTTTTAGGTCTTACATGGTGTCTTGGACCGAAGAGGACGACACCGACTACTCCGAGGAAGAAACCCGTGAGATGTTTAGGAGAATTGAATACGTCATGGATAGTGAAGGGGGAATTCCTCATGAATGTCCCTGTGGTGAAGCTATCACCGTGGAAAGAACAAATGAACATGCCCGGAACAAGATCTATTTCAAATGTCGGGTGTATAAGGTACAATGATGCTGTTTAGTATAACTAGTATAACTAGTATTACTTCTGTACTATGACTATTGAAGTTGTTTAGTTTAGTATAACTAGTAGAACTGGTGTTGTTTCCACCGACAGAACGATGGTCTCCACAGGAAAATAAGTTGGGATCAAGCTATACAAGGAGAGTGTGAGAATCTGAAATATGATATCCAGGAGATGGAGAAAAAGATAGAGTTGTACAAGGCGGAGGTGGAGATGCTGAAGAAGGAGATGTGGGAGCAAAATGCAGTTGTTGTTAAGCTTGTGGAGAGGGTCGAAAAATATTTCGGTCCTTTGTAAGATTGTCAAAATTCAAGTTATTTTAGTATAACTTGTATAACTAGTAGAACTGATGTTGTTTTAAGCATAATAATATTTAGCGTGATGTTAGACTTAATGATGTTTGAGACATATAAACATAAAATTTAACACTTAATGATGTTTGAAAATATAAACATAACACTAAATAAATTAAACAGAAAATGCAAAATGAGTTTCTAACTTAAATGAGTTGTACATTGCTTAACAGAAAATGCTAAATTAAGTTTTTAACTTAAATGAGTTCAAACATTCCTCGCCTCGCCCTCGTCACTGCCGGACTTGGGTCGGACCCCGTTGTGCGTTTACTTGTTCGCACATATATATTCCTAATACCTCCACGAGTCCTAGCAGCCTACAGTTGAACAGTCAAGCAAGTTAAACAAGTTATACTAGTTATACTTTTTATACAAGTTATGCTAGTTATACTAGTTATACCTGGCTAACAGCGGGTGCAGCATCAACGGGTGGAGCATCAGATTGATCACGTACATCATGGGGTTCATTATCACCACCAGCACCCTGTATTTGAACAGTAATTCAAGTTATACAAGTTATTCGGGTTATTTGAGTTATACAAGTTATACTTAGTTATACTAGTTATACTTAGTTATACTAGTTATACCTGTTCCAGCAATGTCACCCTTCTCTTCAACCGATCCACCTCGTCTGTTAATGCCTTCAGCATATCAACAACCTCAGCTTGATTCGGAGCGGAAGGCGGATGCATGGCTTATCTCGGAGCAGAAGGCGGAGTTGGGGCTTGGGTCGGAGCAGAAGGAGGAGTAGATAATCTTGCTTCCACATCCTGGTTATACATGGCTTCAAACAAGATTCTCTTCCCAGCCCGGATACATTCTCTCCAGCTTTCAATCTCAAGATCGTGAGTTTCCTCATCCTCCTCTTCGGCCATTCCAGCCAGCAAACTGCACTCTTCATCCGTGCGTGGAGAGAGGGTACTGAAAATCTCCTGCAAAACAAATCAATCAACGACTAACTCTGATTAGAAAATTTAGAAATCACAGAGTATAACTTGCTAGTTGTACTAGTTTTACGGAAAATATAGTATAACTAGCAAGTTATACTAGTTATACTACAGAATATACTACATAATCATTAACTAACTGTGGTTTTGTCAAGGAGTTTGTTGATTGTTGGGAAGGAATATCCCCTCATGTTGGGTTGCTGGAAATGGGACCTGCACATCCGAGGACACCTAGGGTCTGCGTCTGGAATTGCCTTTCGGCAATTACGGTACAACGTCGGTATTGACTCAAAAGCCAATAACTACAACCACAAACATATGCGTAAATGTCAGAAAACCACACAATAATTACATATCATAAACTAACAAATAGAAACTAACCTCGAGAGGAAGTACGAAACCAAGGATAGCCCAAGTTGTACCCGAGACCGTGCCTCCGAAATGGTTCATCGTATGCTCGATCTCGTGGAGCATGTTTTCGAAGGTCCATCTGCCCCAAGGGAACCTGTTGCAGAAATCCAGATCATCCACAACCCTCAATAGGAAGCTATCGATGGGCGTTGCATCTGTTCCGCCCTTGGTCGGCGAGTGGATGACATGGCAGAGGAAGTACATGACTAACATCTTCAGTCGTTTGTCGTCCTATGTAAGAGGTCCCCAGTTCACCAGGATATCCTCCTCCTTCCTGACACTCCTCCCCAAGTGCCCCAGATAGTTCCTCCTGAACCTCGTACTTCCAGCAGTTTCCCGAAACGCTGTCGTCTCATACATACGACAGTTTAACCCAGAGATCAGCGCATGCTCTCTAAGCCCATACCGCACCGGGACCCCGTTCACAATAAACCAAACTTCACGTTTGGTCTCCGTCCGAGCGGTTCTAAGAAGCAACATCCACATGCCCATGCTCATGTGGTTTTTCTCCATGGGCATGTGGAATATATGCCTGAACTGCGGGTGGTTCTCGAACCACGCCCTCTCCACATCACTCAGTGGAGGCTGCAACCCCTTGAAAAACTCCTTCGTCTGCTTCACATAGCAACAAGTGGAGATCTTGACCTTTTTGGTGTACTCTGTTGGATTGAAGTACATCCCGGTAGGAAGCTGGGCAGTCGGTCCTTCATCCTGAACACACAAACATATTTTCAGCAATCAACGCCACAGTATAACTACATAGTTGTACTAGTTTTACAAAAAATATAGTATAACTAGCAAGTTTTACTAGTGTTACGACAGAGTATAACTAGCTAGTTGTACTAGTTTTACAAAAAATATAGTATAACTAGCTAGTTATACTTGTATTACGACACAGTATAACTTGCTAGTTCTACTAGTTTTACGAAAAATATAGTATAACTAGCAAGTTATACTAGTTATACGATACAGTATAACTTGCTAGTTCTACTAGTTTTACCAAAAATACAGTATAACTAGCTAGTTATACTAGTTATACTTACCGTTCTGCCTTTGATGAATATGTCATCCATCGGTTCGTCTTCATTGTGTCCTCTCCCACTGCCTCCTGTGCTCGAACCTCCTCTTGTTCTAGCCATCACTGCAAGGCATTATACAAAACATAATCAATTTATGTGTATTTAATTGAGCAAATGATTGATGCTATATAGTTTTCCTTATGAGACTCATAAGGAAAAAAAACACAATCCTATATATGTGAGTTTCTCCTCTGTACAATAGATTCTTATGTGATCGGTTATGGACTTTGTACAATATTTAAGTACACAAATTATAAACGAAATGGTCTCTTCCACAATTTTTGCATTACAAGGGCGTGTGAGCGGTCCTAAGAAACGAAATGAAATGGATAAAGATGAACTCTTCCAATTTTTACACTCTATACCAAAAACCAACACCCAAATCGATTAAAGCATATGGGAAGAGCAAAGATATGAACTGAAACCTATAAGGAAGGTTTACCTTCGATTAGAGATGAGTTTGGTTGAGATACTAGTGAAATCAAAGGGAGATTCCGAGTAGATTTCCGAAGTTTGGTTGCGAAAATTTGGGAAGTTGTACGAGGTTCAACCAGTTTGCCGAAAAATCAAATGGGAGTTTGAAAATTTTGGAGATTTGTGAGAGATATAGAGGAAATCGTCCGAGGAAATCGCGAAAAATAAGAGGGAGAGTGGGAGAGGAGTTGAATTCGGGAATTAGGGTTTAGTGGGTCGATTTGGACGGGTCGATGGGTTTGGGTCGGGTTTTAGGGTTTGAGTCGGGTTTTAGGTCGGGTTTTAGGGTTTGGGTCGGTTTTAGGGTTTGGGTCGGATTAAATTGATTTCGGTCCGGTTTAATTGATTTGGACCCGATTTACGCGAATTTCCTCTGGTTTATGATAATTTCGCGGGGTAATGTGGTCAATTTATCATTTATTCAATTTTTTTTTTTTTTAAATTCAGTCTATTTTTTAGCTGGGTTTTGAGATTTGTAAGTGAGCAAATGAGTGTTCTTAGACAATATCTCCTTCACAGCTTTCTTTTTCTTCTTCCTTTTCCCTTCTCTTCCTCTCTACTTTCTCCTTCCAAAAAGTTAAAACATTTTATACCGAGTTAACGAAGTCTCAGCTTCACCACAATTAACACGTCTCTCTCGAATCTGAGCTCTGTTTTCCGGGAGCCTTTGTTGCATTAACTTTCTGGGTTTTTGTTAAGTTTGAGTTTGTTCCATTTGGGTACTCAGGAAAAGAGTAAAGTTTTTAGCTTTTGGGTGCTTACTTTCACTCACTAAACCCTAATTTTACATCACCGTTCAATTCCATGTTCTGCTCTGCACATCTCGCAGTTTCAGCTTCTGGATTGTGTTGAATTATCTTCGCGCACTCCTCGTTTTTCTCTTAGTAAAAAGTTGAGACAGTACACAAGTTCTGATCTTGTATCATTCGTACAATCAATGGACGATAATGGATCTACTCATAGCTCAATGTTCGGCGACATATCAACGGAAGAGGTCACAAGCAAGATCATTCTCACTGCAATCATTGTTCTATTCATAGCCGTTTTATTCGTCATTATCCTCCATCTTTACGCCAAACTCTACTGGTGGCGAATAGATCAGCTCCAACATCAGCAGCACCAACAACAACAACAACAACAACAACAACAGCAAGAACAAGAAGAACAACCATCCATTGCTCCGCCGGTAACCAGTCGTCGCCAGCGACGGCGTTTCATCTTTGTCCCTGGCCAAGACGCTCTATCTAACACTGGACTTACCCCTTTTGAACTCCGTTCCTTACCAATTGCCTTTTTCAGACAAGACAGTTGCAAAGATTGTTTGGAATGCTCAATTTGCTTGTCTGAGCTTGTCAAAGGAGACAAAGCAAGGCTGCTTCCGAAATGTAACCACAGCTTTCATGTTGAGTGCATTGACATGTGGTTTCAGTCTCATTCAACTTGTCCAATATGCAGAAACGCGGTTCTTGGTCCTGATAAAGCTAGCTCAAAGCGAGTTGAACAACTTCCTGACATTGCAGATACCGGTCGCGCCAATAACCATGATGTTTCTTCTCAAATTTCAACTTTTTCTTCGGAATTCCCCACCAATGTCTTGGTATGGGGTCGTCAGGATCAGGTTAGTACAGGAAACACCAATGTCGGGCCTCAAGAAGACGGAGCTGGTAATGCTGCTTCTCAGAGTCAAGAAGCCGTTGTTCTAGAGATCAATGAGTCTTCTGTTACAAGTCAAAGTGTATCATCATCATCGTCATCGATGAGGCTTATTGCTGAGGAGGAAGAACCAAAATCTCCTATGACAACGAGGTTGAGGTCCTTAAGGAGGTTTCTGAGCAGAGACAAGAGAGTGGCTTGTAGCAACAGTAGTACTAATACTAGTAGCAGCTCCAATGCTGTTGCTTCGAATGATCCTTGAATGTTGTGATTAGATTAGCTGAAGAGAGATTGCCTGAAGATGGCCAAATGTGTATTACTCTCTGCTCTTTTTGGCTGTGTTTTGAGACCTATTTTTGTCATCTAAGTAAATCCATTTATCTATTGCACGGGAAATTGAACTTTAGATCTTTTTTTTTTACTAAGATCAACACAAGAGCCCTATATTGTTCACTAAGTCGAATGATCGTAGAAGCACCGTTATGTTTACACTTACAAAGGCCATGAGCTAAAAAGTTTTTCTAGAAGCAAAACTACGGAACTACCACCTAGCTAACTTAACATGAAGAAACAAAAGAAACTAACAAGGCATAGGTATAGAGAACCCACGTCGGGTCTTATCACTGTTGTAATGTACAACTAAAGCAGAGCGGTTTATATAAGCCACAAAATCACCTTTGCGCTGCTGTTTTCTCCTCTAGTCAAAGATTGAAACCAAAAAGAAAAGAAAAGATTGGCGATTATTATAGACGTATGAGCTGGTTTTAACCTGCAACGTTTCTTCTCATGAAGTTGGTTGGACTTTAATACTATAAGAAACAGCATCAGTAATCACGTGCCCTGTCACATGATCCTCATCTAGATCACATAATATTTTCATGCCTAATACGTGTGAATGAATGTGTATGCATATGTGTCTTCATGTGTGTGTATGTGAAGACTTGTCATCAGTGAATGACAGAGAAATCATTAAATTTAAGATCAAATATCTTCACCAATTGAAACACAATTGGGGAGAAAATAAAGAAATTATTGGCACAGCAGTCAAACTAGAACACGTGATTAGATCCCAAAAGGTCTTTTGAAACTATAATATATTCTAAAAAGCAACAAGATTTTCAACCTCTCCATCTCTTAACTCAATCATATGCTCGCTACCTAAAGGTTTTTTCAGTTGTAGTCTCACCTTAAAAGGAGTTTCCAAGAAAAGAACAGATCAAAAAAGAGAATTCACAATGAAGAGATTTCATACATCGATCTCAGCAGCTCTGATTCTGTTGCTTCTAGCTTTGTTTAGCAGCATGAATAATGTAGCAGGTCGTCAGATGGCGCCAGCTTCTATGGATTTAGCTACAAGTAAAGATGTGAGAAATTTGCAGATAAACAAGGAGATGAACGAAGAGTCTCTGAGAGGTGAAAAGGATAGCTTCCGAAGAATCCCAAGGTCTGGCTCCAGCCCTATACAGAACAAGTAAGACAAACCACACCAATCAATTTTCAATTTTTAAGTATCCCAAATGGTTTTCTAATATCTCCGTGTGTATATGATTAACACCAAGAGTGTGTAATTTTGTACCAGGATCGATCCCCTAGGAGTTGTAGGAGGAAGTTGGAAACAGCATACCACAGCAAGTGAACCATAGATTTCTGTTTTGTTTTTTTCTCTTGGATCTTTCAAATTGTTTTTTTGGTAGTATAGCGTTTTTAACACTTAGCTCTGGATGCTATAACGTAATTAAACATAAGAAATCATCTTTCTACTGTTGACAGTATGTTCTAGAGAGGGCTTAGACCTCTATAAGTTCCTTTGGACTATAACAAGAAAAGACTGTTTTTTATTAGCGTTCTGCATTCTTGTAAAAGATCTAGCCAGGACGACTTCAACTATGTTGTCATCTTCATTCAAAATTAGAAAGAAAAAAGCAAAGAACTGTGGCACAGAAATCAGAAAAATGTAGTTTGGCTAATATATGAAGAGTAAAGAGTCTAACCTTCAAATTCTCAACTTATTTGAAGGCCGGTTTTTTCCACTCATCTCGCCAGAAAGGAAAGGTCTTTTGCTGCCAACTGGTTTTGGTTTATCTGTAGCTTCACTAGTTTTGTTCGTTTTCTGTTTCGTCCTTTTTGCATCTGCAGATGGTTCATCCTTATCCCTTGCCTGTTCTTCTCGGTGACGCTTAAACCTGGAAGTCGACTGATGGTCAATCACTTTCTTTGTGTTCTTTACTTCTATTTCCTGAGGAGCATCCTCAGATGCGTCAGAGACGAAGGTGTTCTTTGGAAATTTAGATTTGTTGGACCCAAATGTAGAACAAAATTCATTATATGTCGATTGCTTAGCTTCTTGTCTTGATTTCCACTGATCAGGTCTGCTGGCATAACTGCAACAAAGAAATGATTCCGTACAATATTATCATAATGAATTTTTTAAAAGATACCAAAAAAAGAGATGAATGCATCAACACTACAGACATGCCCCCTTTTCAATGGCACTATTCTAGAAGGAATTGTAATTCTTTTTTTCATCTGATACCCACTTTTCCTGATGTGTTACAACTTCCGTCAAACAAAGCAAGGTAAGTTTAGTATATAATCTTACCCATCGATATCAAGTTTCCTAAGCAGATAAGGCCCTTGCTTTGTTTTTGAGAGATCAACTCTCGCATCCAAAAGTTCAGTTGCTATGGCTTCCCTTAACGTCAAGTTACATGCATCGAAACATTTCTCAACAGTAAATGAACCCGATGTGTTTAATGAGAGCTCGCCAAAATGTCCACGTAACCTGTGACGAAATCACCATTGAAAAGAAACATAATCAAAAGAAAGAACAATTGCTTAAAAATAAATGACAAGTAGCCCAAGAGACTGAAATAGTCTGCGTTTCTGTTTCGAAATCAAGACAAGAAGCAAAACATACTTAATAATTAGTCTGCGTTTCTGTTTTGTAGCAGCATTTGTGGCAAGAAAGGCCTCTATGACACGTGCTCCACTGGAATCTTTTGCTGTTTCAATGATATACTCAGCTTTCATAGAAGTTAAACTTGTTATGTATGGCTGTATAAGATCCTGTGAAATTGAGCAATAGTAGGAAATTACTGTGAATACACATGAACAGCCAAATTTGAAAGTTGAACCCACTGGAAATATTTTTGGTCAACAAAAGAAGAGATAGAAACATACGCTAGAAAACTTGAAAATCCCCTGAAGGATCAAGCAACCCATGACATGCATCTTTGCACCAGGTGCCCACTCCCAAGTAGACTTATTTTGGCAACCAAAGTAGTTATCAAGAAACAACAGCCGTGGAACAATGGAGATACGGGATTCATTTGAGGAGCATACTGCACCAATCAGAGCCTCACAACACTGTCAAACCCGCAAGAATCATCCGTATAAGAGAAAAAAATAAACAAGAGAATAAAAATATTTTCAACCGAATATAGAAAGCATAAAACCTTATTTTCATGACTTTGAAGCCTTTGACTAGCTGCTATCATAGAAGCAACGACACCTGACTTGCCTTGCTCAAGAAGATCCTTGAATTTTGGAGCTAATTCTTCCCATATCAAACCCATCTTCCAAACAAAAGAAAATGAACATAAGTTTACTAGCTCCAAGGAAATCACGTACATACATTCAAAGCTAAATTAAATTGGAATGAAATTTAGCTGACACAGCAGAAAAAAATATGATAAAGTGACAATATGGTAAGGATACCTGCTCTTGGTCTCTTGCATGGGAGGTTAATGCTTGAATAACAAAATTTGCACACTGATCAACTGAAAGCTCAAATAACGATTTCTTGAAAACTTTGTTGAACACTTCGTTATACAATTTTTCCGGGGCCACTTCCAAAATCACCTGAAATGGCATGCAATTGTATTCAAAAGATAGCTACCCAATTAACACTCCAGTCACAGCAGATAACTAGCGATCATGGAGGGTAAACCTCAGATTTTACATAATATTTTGCTTGGTATAAAGCAGGCAATACGTCCAAAATCTGTACAATATTTTGGCATAAATATCAGTTACCTCCATCAGATGACTGAATGAATTATCCTTCATTGAATCTACAATTTCCTTGGCAACATTAGTCTCTATATTAAACTCCTGATCTTCTTTTTTACTTGTAGAGTGGCAGCACAGAATAAGAGGAATGATTTCAAGCAACTCTTCATCTTGTTTCAGCATTAGTCTGAGAGCCGTCTGCCACGAGAAGATAACTTAGCATGACCGTTAACCAGAGAGAGAGAAATAACAGATAAATACTAAAGACATCAAGCATACCTGTAAGACCAAGCTGCTATACCGATCCACTTGAAGATACTTCATGTCCTCTTTGCTACAATTTAATAGCCCAGATAGAAGGTACTTCAGCACATTTGGAAAGCCTTGATGAGGGATTTCTAGATAATTCTCATCTAATTGTGACGTCTTTAAATTCAAACGTTTTGCCAAAGCTTTTGATGATTTTGCACCATGAAGCTCAGGGGAATCTAAAGAGATCCCTTTGCAAAGACAAAGAAGCCTTCGAAGAACATGAGAACCATAGCAGTTGCACATCATATCAAGATAATTATCCACAATTGCCTGACCAAGGGAAATATGTTACTATCACAACCAAGGTCAAATACTAATTTCATAAATAGAAGCAGTATTCTGGATACATCTTTTGTTTTTTGGCCAAAATATTCTGGATGCCTCAATATGATTATCAAAACCAGTTAAGATTGTATAAGTACCTTGCATATAGAATTCAAAGCTTCCTCAATAACAGAATAAGCATCTGGATTTTCCAGATGCGTGGCCAAGGACTTGAGAGCAGATTCCGCAACATGAGAACCTGATCTATCCATTGCAATGGCTGGGAACACTGCTGCAGAATTTCGTAGGAAACTACACAGTTGGTCAAGTTCACATCCTTCAAGTAGAGTTTGCAAGACATGACTTATGATATAATCCGTTGCAATTTCATATTCTCTCCCTCTTGTTTCTTCAAGGGCATTTCCGCATATCACAGAACGTTCCTCTAAATCAACTTCATTACTATCAAAGAGATTTGCAATCTCAGAAAAATACTTGGAAGTTTCTGGATCAATTTCCTTCCTGCAGAAGGTTTAGTCCGATTCAAGACCACTGCTAATGATAACAAAACTGTCACTATAAATTAGAGCAAAGGCGCAGGTATACCTGACAAATTGATTCTGATGTTCAAGTTCGGATTTTTGTTTTGATGCTGGCTTGGAGTCAGAGGCACCACCGGATTGGTTCCTCTTGTTACTATCTCCATCAAATCCACGGCTACCTTTGTGGGCCTTCCTACTCATTCTCTTTCCCTTTCTCCTTTCACTGTGATTGTTACTAGACTTTCCCCGTTCATCCATCACGCTATCTTCCTCGGTAATTCTGTGCCTCCTAGATGGCAATGATTTAGAACCAACTGAAACCATGTAATTCCTAGCCAACTATAATAACCCTACAAAATTTACGATTCAATATCACACAAGCAAACCACAACACCCAAGAATATCAGCTTTCAAGAAGTATCTATATATCCCAAATTACACATATATACATGACTAACAGAAAAAGGCAAAGTTCAAATTTTGTCTCCACCATGTTCATTAAAGGCAGGCATACATACACAGCTCTAGGTTTCTGATTACACTCAAGGTAACGATTCCATAACTGTCAGATTCCTAAACTAAAACTAAAAACTAACCTATGTGACGCTTGTAGAAATAGAACGGGAACAATTAGGTTTAGCACGAACCTGAGGATGAAAAAACAGAGTTGGCGTTAAGAGGAAAAGCGAAGAAGCTTTAAGAGGCGCTGAGAGAATAGGAATTAGCAACCAGAGGTAGGAATGGAAAAAACGGTGTCGTTTCGTGGATTCGTAGCGTCCGTAGGATTAAAAATCTACAATGTTTGAAGTTACTAATCTCTAGGGTTTTATTCCTGTCTAAATACGGCGTCGTTTGCTTGGTGTTTGATTATGATTTTATCGGCCTTGCAAGGCCCTAGATGAGTAGGCCGAGCTTTCTCTGAAATCACAAAATGTAAAACAACATTTTTGTTTAGCAAAAAAAAAACACCATCTGCAACAAGTGAATTGAGTTTAAAAAACTTTAAAATGAATCGAAAAATCTCTATCTATTTCGTTAGGACCAGCTAGGCAGCTACAACATCTTCTCATGAATCTCTCCAGTCTCCTCATCTTCTCAAGATTTCGATAACCAATCTTGCTGGGCATTTTGGGTTTAATTCAATTTTGGGCTAATGGGCTTCTATTACTCTAGTTCAGAAAGTTTATTTTGAGATGTAAAATCTATTGGACTAAAGGCCTTCTAACATTTTTCTTCTTTTGTATTTAATTTGAAATTCATTTAACATAAAAAGAAAAAAAAATCAAATTAGCTGAGGTTTTGATTTTATAAACAGGTTTCTATCCTAGTCCCAGGTAGTAAGTAGATACATTTGTACAATTTGGATCAGCTGGTTGTGGCCAACGTTGACAAATAAAAAATAAAAAAAATCAACGAAACGGTAAATTGAGGTACTCTGGTAAATGACATGTCTTTTTCTCGGATTAGCCGGGTTTTCAACTAGATTTTGACCTGTTTTTGAAGAGTGGTTTCGGTATTTGACAATTACAAAAGAAAAAAAAAAGCGTAATTAAAGTCCTTGAAGAACAAGGCAAGAATCGGTGTGCAGGCACTGGTTTAGAGCAGCACATTGGGACCCTTCTTCTTCCTTCTCATGAAAACTGGCGAGAATTTTTTAAATCTTGGGACTTGAAGAGCAAGTTCGTACTATAAAACCTGAGCATATATGTGGAGACTCTTAAATAGCCAAGTGTCGTTGACCGTACTCGTTGTCAGCATCACAAAAGTCGAAGCTTTTTCTCCCTTCTTCTTCCTCCTTTTCTCTTCCTGCTCCATTTTTTTCTATTACGTTTTTTGTCTTCTACTTCCGAGATGGCTGCTTTGGATTCCATTTCTTCTCTTCCCGTTACTCTTGACTCCATTAATCCCAAGGTGGGTTCTAATTTAATGGGAGCTATTGATTTATCTATGGGTTTTTGAATTGTGCTGTTTCTGTGTTATTTCCGTGATGGATCTGAAATTCTTTCTCTTTGGTACAAACTTTGTCTATATAAGTGTTGATTAACACCAAAGGTTGCTCTTTTCTTCTTTTTGTGTTTCCCCGTGACGAAATTGACAAGCTTTGCTTGATTTCTTCGTTTCATACTTTTTCTAATTTGGGGATTTTGTTGCGCATCAGAAGGACTTGGTTTCGTTTTAACTTTTGTATATTTTTCTGGGAAGCAGATTCTTGAATGTGAGTATGCTGTTCGTGGAGAAATTGTCAACATTGCTCAGGTGAGAGATGCATGTGTTTTGTCTAGTTAAATCACGTACAAAATCTATAAAAAACTGTTGTGCAGCTCACTGAATTCTGTTTGCCTCCATCTTACAGAAGTTACAAGAAGACTTGAAGTCGAACAAGGATGCTTATCCCTTTGATGAGGTGAAATCTCCATCTTTATTGACATATTAGCTACTCTTTGAGAATCAATCAGGATCCAGAGCTTTTGATATGAACTCCATAAAGTGGATAGTTTTGTGATGATTGCATGTTCTCAAACTCTTTTCCCAAGAAGGAAGAAATTTACGTGTATTTACCGCTTATGGCAGATAATCTATTGCAATATTGGGAATCCTCAATCACTTGGTCAGCTGCCAATAAAGTTCTTCCGTGAGGTAAGCCAGCGTTGTTGGTGCTTGTTTGTTTTGTAATATATTAGCCCTAAGATATAACTTCTGTCATCTATATGTCTCAGGTTCTTGCTTTGTGTGTTCACACTAGCCTTTTGGATGAGTCTGAAGCACATGGTTTTTTCAGGTAGTAGAACGTGATTATGTGGTCATCCTTCCTATATATTAGCTTTAGGACATGTACGCTCTATAGCTTGACATTTGATTCTTATTATGCTGTCAGTACGGATTCAATTGATAGAGCATGGAAGATTTTGGACCAAATTCCCGGAAGATCAACTGGTGTTTACAGTCACAGCCAGGTTTGTCATCAAGGTCTAGCTAAAAGTCATTAACCTATTTTTGTAGATATCTTATATTGCTAAATGATCCCTTTTTCTTCTGCCATAGGGTATAGAAGGGTTACGTGATACAATTGCAGCTGGAATGGAAGCTCGTGATGGTTTCCCTGCAAACCGAAACGATATTTTCTTAACCGATGGTGCAAGTCCAGCGGTAACAGTCAACACAAAAGCAAATTCTCATGTACTTAGAGCAAGTCCTCTTTAAGATTTCATGCTGACTGAATTATAGTCCCTTTTCATTCTATAGGTTCACATGATGATTAAACTTCTCTTGACCTCAGAGACAGATGGTATTCTCTGCCCAATTCCTCAGTATCCATTGTACTCTGCTTTAATTACCCTCTATGGTGGATCTTTGGTACGTTCATTTAATCATCATGGTCTAATTTTGCTCTGTGGGACGACTGTTTTGTGATTGTCGTTTTTCTGTTTAGGTTCCATACTATCTTGATGAAACAACAGGATGGGGTCTGGAAATTTCTGATCTTAAGAAGCAACTAGAGGAAGGTAGATCGAAGGGCATCATTGTAAGAGCTTTGGTAGTCATAAACCCCGGAAACCCAACTGGGCAGGTACAAACATATTTCCAAGAATTAAGATAGTGGCTGACTAATATTGGCGCCTTATATGCACAATATAACCTTTTGCTTACTTTTGCATTTCTTATTCTGGTAAAGGTTCTTGCGGAACAAAACCAGAAGGACATTGTTAATTTCTGCAAACAAGAGGGTTTAGTTCTTATAGCTGACGAGGTCTACCAAGATAACGTTTATGTGCCTGACAAAAAGTTTCATTCTTTCAAGAAAGTAGCTCGCTCTTTGGGCTATGGTGAAAGGGATATCGCCTTAGTGTCGTTCCATTCAGCCTCCAAGGGTAAAACAACAGCATGCTTTACTCTCGAATGCTTACTGTTTCAAGAATGGATTGTTCTTTTACAGATTTTTTTTGTTCTTTCTCTGTTTGACAGGATACTATGGAGAATGTGGAAAACGAGGAGGTTACATGGAGGTTACCGGATTCACTCCTGATGTAGGAGAACAATTATACAAAGTGGCTTCTCTGAATATTTGTTCTAACATTTCCGGTCAAATTCTTGCTAGCCTTGTCATGAGTCCACCCAAGGTAACATTACAGCTCTCTCTAACCGATTTTCGACTAAATTCTTGCCACAGTTAAATGACTTATCAGTTTTTTATATTTATATGATCAGCCTGGTGATTATTCATATGACTCATACAAGGCAGAAAGAGATAGGATTCTCTCATCCATGGCTAAACGTGCAAAGGTTAGTTTAAAGATTATGATACCCTCAAATCTCAGTCTCTTTGTATGATGTTCATAAGCTTGAAATTGAATGTGCAGACTCTTGAAGATGCTCTTAACAAGTTAGAAGGCGTTACATGTAACAGAGCCGAAGGAGCAATGTATCTTTTCCCGCGAATTAAACTTCCTCAAAAGGCTATTGAAGCTGCTGAGGCTGAAAAGACAGTACCAGATGCGTTTTATTGCAAACGTCTTCTTTACGCCACTGGTGTAGTTGTAGTCCCTGGCTCTGGTTTCGGACAGGTAACAAAGAAAATTTCACAACTGAAATTTTTTTAATATGTTTTCAAAGAGATTGAACTTGATTCTCTGTTTACATTGACTATGGTTAGGTTCCTGGAACATGGCACTTTAGGTGCACAATTCTTCCGCAAGAACACAAGATTCCAGCGATAGTGAATCGTCTCGCAGAGTTCCACAAGAGCTTCATGGACGAGTTCCGCGACTAAAAACCTGACCATGAAAATGAACTCTTAATACCTTTCGAGAAAAGTGTTATCAATTTTGAGTTATATTTGCTTTTCATTTATTATTTATACATCTCATATTTTGCCATATAGTATTTTAGAGTTATATAGTGTGCTAATTGTTATTGTATCATCTACGGAAATAGTTTTAGCATCTCAATCAATAAAACTACACGTTAAATTGCATTAAAAAATTCGAATATTTACTCTATTTGGAGTATTAGTAGACTATAATGACCAATTAATCATCTTTGTCAATAACTCTACCAATTAATCTCGACATTTCTATAAAAATTTGGTAGGTTTAGTCAAGTGGTCTAGGAATGAAAAATAGAAAGAAACAAAATTTAGCTGTTTTCCTCCTAGATCATGATAATTAGGCTAGTTAATGGGGCTTACAGTCTACGTGACCTATATTAGCTATCCAGAAAGTGACGTAAACGTTATTTTTAACTTTTTCTCCTTCCATTTTTGAGAAAAATTGATATCAATGTGTAAAAGATCACCGTCGTTTATCCTCGACGAGCGACGAAACTCGAATTCATTGGCCGACACAACACAAGCTACTTTTAAAAACCCTGATTGCATCTCCGCTTACTACCAAACTCGTGCGGCGCATCACGGTGTCATTACAAAGGACTGGCTAGCCCAAGCTTAGGCCGCCGTAGGCGGCGTCTCAGCCGAAGAGCAGCCTCTCTCATCCGTGGCTGATTTCGGAGCAGAAAAGTCATTTCATGTAATTGAAGAGTTCAACAACTGGAGAAAGCAGCCGGATCTGGCTGAGGCTGTCGCGGCAATTCGAGCTCTAGCTGCGGTCATTCGTGCAAGCGAAGCTACCACTATGATGGAGCTTGAAATTGAGCTCAAAAAGGCCTCAGATACACTCAAGGTTAAATTCCCTTTGCTATCAATAGTTTCGCTATCCGAATTTTCGATTCTCGATCGATTTGTTGATTGAAAGTTGTGAACTTTTTTGGCAGTCATGGGACAAAACATCAATCTCGTTAACTGCGGGATGCGATTTGTTTATCAGATATGTTACGAGAACTTCTGCTTTAGAATACGAGGATTTCTATTCAGCTAAGTCTCGTCTCCTTGAGCGTGCAGAGAAATTTGGGGAAATATCTTGCAAGGTGCGTCCTTTTATAAGTCTTGGCTCAATCTAGTGGTTTTCAATACATATGTCAGTGAAGTAGAACAAAATTGCATTGGTAAAGAGGATCAATTAAGGTTCGACTATATTTGTGCAGGCTCGTACAGTTATCGCAATGCTTAGTCAGGATTTTATATTCGATGGTTGTACCATTTTGGTTCATGGATTCTCTAGAGTTGTTCTGGAAATACTTAAGACTGCTGCACAAAATAACAAGCTCTTTCGAGTTCTCTGCACAGGTTCTCTATTCTCTGTATATATATGTGTTCTCCACTTCAGCAGTTTGATCTTCTTTAATCGCTAATTTCGCGTACTGTGTATTGGAACTTGAGTCGTAACCGTTTTATGTCTTGGTTCTTATTGTAGTTTGCTTTCCTCGTTTATACAATCTTCTGAGACTTTTTTTGTTGCTTATGATCTACATTGTCTTGTGAATAGCACTCTTATCTCTTTTCGATTTTGTAGTATTTGTAGCCTCTGACTGAACCTTTTTGAATGAAAAATGACAGAGGGGAGGCCCGATGGAACTGGGGTTTTGTTATCAAATGAACTATTGAAGCTCGATATCCCAGTGAAACTGCTGCTTGATTCAGCTGTGGCATATAGCATGGACGAAGTAGACATGGTGTTTGTTGGGGCAGATGGAGTTGTAGAAAGTGGTGGCATCATCAACATGATGGGAACTTACCAGATAGCACTCGTCGCTCACAGCATGAACAAATCGGTCTATGTGGCCGCTGAGAGTTACAAGGTAATTGAATCGGTTTTATTAGCTCCAGAGAGAGAGAGAGAGAGAGAGAGAGAGATTAATGATACAAAGTTGTGTGTTTGCAGTTTGCTAGGCTTTACCCATTAGCCCAAAAGGACATGGCACCGGCGCTGAGACCGATCGAGTTTGGTGTAAGAATTCCGGCAAAGGTGGAGGTAGAGATGTCGGGAGACTATACTCCGCCTCAGTACCTAACACTACTCTTCACGGACCTTGGTGTACTCTCTCCCTCCGTAGTTAGCGATGAGCTTATTCAACTCTATCTCTAAATTTAACTCCTAATTAACAACTAATTATTTATTACTCTTGCATGTGAGAAGTGAAACCTTAGATTTTTGGTCCTTTATAAAGATCTAGAAGTTCATGTTTTCATCCTTTTTTTCTTTCTTTTTTTTTTTCCATCAGTTCATGTTTTCATCCTTGAGAACCTTAATTCAATTCTTGTATTAGCTTTTTTGTCTAGAAATTTTTGGTCCTTTATACAAAGTTTCAAAAATAATTCAAATCATACAAAGGTTTAGGTCAACTTTTTATGAGAATCACACAAAGTTTATACGGTTAATCAGTAACCACACGAAGTTTTAATATAATAGTTGAAATAACGTTTTCGAATTGTAACTGAAACCACGAAGTTTAAAATTATGTCTTAAGAAACTGTAAATCATGTCTTAACATTGTAAATTAACAAATCAGTCCGAACAAACACTTCAAATTTTGTGTGGTTTTGGAATATATATTTTTCCAACGTGTGACTTTGAATTTATATATAGAGATTTTGAGTGGTTTTTTCAAAAGTTCTAAATTTTGTGATCTTTTCAAAATTTGAGATATTTTCAAAAATTTCCATAGGATTCTGGATTTGTTTTTGAGTTAATTCGGATTCAAATGCTAGTGACAGTATCGACTCATTGTATAATTCAAAGAAAAAACATACAATATCATTAAAAAAGTGTTAAATAGAATATTAAAATGGGAAAATGGTCAATTTGATATCAAACTTACGTGTTTTTGTCATTTTAAACTCAAATTATTTCTCTTTCCTGAAGAATGTTGAATTTTGCGTTGACCAAGCCTGATTAGTATTACTGTTAATCAAAATTGGCTAACGTTAAACATCATTAGTGTAATTAAACGGACCGTTTTGTCTTAATGAAACGCAGCGTTTTGGCTTAACAAAACGGTGTGTTTTGTCATTAATCGAAATTGAAACCCCTAAATCCCTAAATTTAAATTGCCCTAAATCTCTAAATCGAAATCCCTAATTCAAAAAATCGAAATCCCTAAATTCTCTTTCTCGAACCCTTCTCTGCTCTCTTTCTCGGATCTTTTTCTCTCTTTCGCGAACTCTTCTCTGCTCTCTTTCTCGGGTCATTTTCTCTCTTTCTCGAATCCCCTTCTCTAACTAATGGCATAACTAAACATGTATTGTGTTTCGCTTTTATGACATATACAATAACATAGTAAAAAAAATGAAGAGTTGGGTCCGTATAAAGTGCGACACTATCATAAATAATAAAACTAATTGAATCTACAAAACAAAAACAAGAATTGGTTTCAGATAATATATTTCTTGTGTATGTTGCTATGTGTGTGCCCTTTGTTTCCTTACTACAGAATTCAAAGCATGGGAGGCGAATATTAGCTTGTGAGATCACTCTCTGTGGTCAAGATGTTGAGAAGGAGAAAGTTTGAGCTCCTCAACGATCCAATAGCTCTCTGAAGAGACAAAGTAATGTGTTTATATGGAAGTGATAAGACCATTTTTGGTTTGTGCATAAGCATGAAAATAATCTCACAAAAGTCTTATATTGTGAAAACAATTTCACAAAAGTCTTACATATGAAAGAGGCACAACATTGCAAAAGTATTAAAATGACAACTAGAAGTCTTAAAATTGAACATGAACCAAATAACATTAGCATCTAAACTTGGGATCCACGAACAGAAGAGATCCCTTCTTGGGAGCATCCAACTTGTGATCCACCAACTTGTGAATATCCTTCCATCTACAATGAACAAAACCAAGAAGAATTGCTTAAAAAGAACAACCACCATAATGCTTTTAGAAAGCTTAAAATGGTACAAATCGAATGTTTTCTTGGACGGCCTCTTGGCCGTTTAGCAGCAGGCTCAACTGGTGTGGCATTGCAATTGTTCTTGTTGTGTCCTTCTTCTCTACACTTGTAGCAAGTCATAACTCGATTTTTCTTAGTCAGCCTTGAGGTACTTGTGGCAGCTTCATTCTGACTTTTACGCCTTGCATACTTGTGTGGTCTCCCAACCTTTCCTAATTTGTTTGGCGATGGTAGAACTGGTAACTGGTTAACCCTAGGCCACAACTTCTTTTCCTCTACAAGTCGTATCCCATTGGCATATGTAGCTTGCCAAACCTGAGTGCTAAAATAATCTGAAACATAATCCTCCACATTTAGTTTTTTTCCAATAATAACAATTGCAGTATGTTCACACGGTATTCCATTCAACTGCCACTTCAAACAACCACAACGCCGTTGCCTCATATTCACCTGATAAGAACAGCCATGTAGATCAATCTCGTGCATATCACCAGTTGACATGTATCTGACATAATACCTTGCCTTTTTTATGGCCAAATCATTATGTTTGTGAGTACTCTTTATGAACCTAGTCTCTAATTTCTGACTAATAAACGACCTCTTAGCAGTTATCACCATGCATTGTCTTCTAATATTCTCCAACAAATCGAGCAATAGTTTTGTCCTAGCCTCCCAAATCTAGTAATATGGTTTCCTCCTCAATTTCGTCTTCACGCGACTCTTTTTCCTTATCTATCGCTTCACTTGAATTCATCTTATGCGGATTTTCATGAGCCCCACTCAAACTCTCGCTTAAATTCATACTTTTGATCAATCCCATATACATATTACTGAAGCTAATGGGACATCGCATTGCTTCTTTCTTCATTTTCATCATTGATTTGCGAAGGGAAAAAGGGATTCGGGAAAGAGAGAAGGGAAGGGGATTCAAGAAATAGAGATTTCGATTTCGATTTTAGAGCACATAAGAGAACACAGAAGGGGGTTCGAGAATATTGATTTCGATTTAGGGATTTAGGGATTTAGGGCTAAATCGATTTATGGATTTAGGGGTTTCACTTTCGATTAATGCCAAAACGAAGCATTTTATTAAGCCAAAACGCTGCGTTTCATTAAGACAAAACGGTCTGTTTAATTACACTAACGATGTTTCACGTCGGCTGATTTTGAATACTAATTAGGCTTGGTCAACGTAAAGTTTGGCATTTTTAATGAGAGAGAAATAGTTTGAGTTTAAAACGGAAAATGCGTAAGTTTGGTATTAAATGGACAGTTTTTTCATATTAAAATACTCAAAAATACAAGAAAGGCGATAATAAAATTGGTTATAAAGCAAAAGCAAATCCCTATCATACTATTAGTAAATTAACTCTATGTAGGATATATATATGGATTAAATGTCAGCCAGAAGAACATTAAACGATAATTTAGCTTAAACGAACTTAAATCATTTTAGCTTATGTTCCCTTCATGAGTGTCTAACGTTTTAACACAAAAAGGAATCGGAAACTCATTGTTACCTACATAACTTCGATCAATCTTCGCCGTCAAATTTTAACCGGTCAATTTCCAATCAACCAAATCAATCAACCGTCCGATCACCACCCATCTGATAAATCCTAGTCGTTAAATTGTCCCTTAACACTCCCAAAGCTTTTGTGTACTCTTCCATGTCTTCCTCCGGCACACTCTCCACCGTCCTCTCCTACTACATCAAACCATCCTTATCTCCTGCCGCCATGTCACCGCAGGAATGTGACCTCAGCATTACTGGAGTTTTGCGTATGTATTTATCGATGATTGTGTCCACATTACCAAACGCGTAGATCCTACCGCAACGCGACAACGATATGATACCAATTTGTTCGCCGCAGAGAACGCTTAACTTAGCCGCTTTTTTGAAAAGACCGGATCGGCGTTTCGAAAACGTCACTTGTCTTCGGTTCTCCTCTTTGATCTCCTTAATCTCTATCTTCTGTCGACCTCTAGTGCTTTTAGGGTTTTTTGCTTAGTCTCTTTTTTTTGGTTGACCAACAAGTTAGGGTTTTGTAGAGGCTTTTGTGCCGTGGTAGTACGCAACCAGACGTTGAAGCTTCTCCATATCGAAGACAAAAATTGATGATTATGAGAGATCACAAACTTTCTTTTGAAACAAATCCCAATCTATATAGATTATATATAGTTTTGGTGTAAACTTTGGAGATTTTTGTTTTTGTGGTAGATAAACTTTGGAGATTTTGCTTCTTCGTAATATATGCTAATTGTGGTAATAAATGCTCGTCTCGTTAAGTTTATTCTTTTATGGAATGATTCCGTAAAATATCAAACTTAACTTTCTTTAATCTAAGTTTCGTGATATTATTTCCCTGATTTACGTGATATACTCATGACTTTCTATTTTGTTTGTTTATTAATTACTAAAAACTCTACGTACGTGATGATGCTAATAGTGTGCAAGTTCAAAAAAAAAAATTATATATATATATATTCATAACGATATATATATATATATATATTTTTTTTTCAACGGCATAGAATGATATAAATCACGGAGGTAAGAATGAATACAAACAACCATAAGCATTTTCTCTTGCATTACGAGTAAGAGAGTCGGCTTTGTGGTTTCAAAGTTTGGGAATAACAGAAAGAGATAAAGAGATAAACATAGAATTTAGCCTGACAAACGCCTTCTGATAGGGAACAAAAGCTGGCCAGTCCTCTAGATGATTAAGGATCTTCAACACCGTCTCACAATCTGTTAATAATTCCACCTCCGTAATGCGAAGTTCCAGGAGATATTCCATTGCCCATATGACTGGTTCAACCTCTGAGTGAAGGGCAGAGAGACTCCGATAAACTCCACGATCCCCCAACATTTCTCCTTCCACCGAATCCGGGAAACAGTATCAACCTAAACCGGTTCGAAGGTCTGTGTTCTTCCAGGAGGCGTCAACAAAACATTTGTAGCATGTGAAACTATGATTAGATGTGGAGGGGAAAGCCATTGGGGACTTGGCAAGGGTATTATGATCTTCAAATGAAGTTCTGGTACCCTTAAGTTCACTTCGAGCTATCGACCACTCATTGTAGTCAGTTGTGGCCTGAAGAATAATATTACGAGGATCTAAATCGCGGTTTGAATATCGCCCCTTTTCTAGTATAGTGCCAACCCCAATAATTTGTTCTCGTATTTCGGGGAATAGGGAGACCAAGTATTAATTGGGCATCAATCTGATCAAAATATTGTTTAACTAAGATTTCTTTCCAGGTACTCGTGCCTCGATCAATAAACTGACCGGCAGTCATATCGGGAAATAAAGGTATACATGAAGCTTTAGCAGGGCGAGGCGTAGTATCTGGTATTCATGGATCCTTCCAAATCATGATGTATTTACCATCACCAATTCTTCTAATGATGCCTTTAGAGACTAAAAGTTTGGCTGAGATAATGCTTCTCCAACCATAAGAAGGGGAACCAATTAATTTTGCCGCTAATGGGCAACTATCACGATAATATCGTCCTTTCATCACTTTTGCGAAGAGAGAATCTGAAAAATCTATTAATCTCCAGAGCTGTTTGGCAAGAAGTGCGGAATTAAAGTCTTTGAGGGTCCGGAAACCCAATCCTCCTTCAGATTTTGGTTGACATAAACATTGCCAATTTTTCCAATGAATACCATTAGAAGTCTCGGTGTTTGACAACCAAAAATCAGTGATTGCCAAAATCAATTTAAGAACAAAAGCTTTCGGATATTGATAGCATGACATTACATATGTTGGTAAGACCGTTAGAACTGATTTTATAAGGACTTCCTTCCCCGCTTTAGATAGGTATTTAGACGTCCAACTAGTTACCTTTTCTTGGAGCTTTTCATGTACAAAGGCAAAAACCTTTGTTTTAGCCCCATGTTTTCCAGAAGACCCAAATAAGAGCTTATACCTCCTATGTTAGAGATACCCATAATATAATGTAATTCTCTTTTATGTGTATCTAGTACAACATATCCAAATTGTATAGACGATTTCGCAAAGTTTATTTGTTGACCCGAAATACTTTCATATTCGTTTAGTATGTGAAGTATTTGTCTAACTTCGTATTTTGAAGCCTTACAGGAAAATACAGTGTCATCCACAAAAAGAAAATGAGAAACATTTGGACTCGCATGAGCAATTGATATACCGGTAATGAGACCTTGTGTCTTTGATTATCGCAATTTGGAAATGAGAATTTCCGTACAAGGGATAAACAAATAAGGGGACAGGGGGTCTCCCTGACGTAGACCTCTACGGGGTTTAATGTTTCCTTCATGAACCCCATTTATGATCACAAATTATTATACACTTGTGATACAGTACATTATACATTTCGTCGAACTATCAGAAAAACCTAATTTCCTTAATAAAACATCAATAAATTTCCACTCAACTCTATCATATGCCTTGCTCATATTTGTTTTGACGGCCATAAAGGGACGTTTAACAGTCGTATTAGTACGAAGAGCATGGAACATCTCTTGGACGATTAAAATGTTGTCTGAGATAAGACGACCTAAACCACAAAGGCTGATTGCGTTTTAGAGGTCAATTTTGGCAAAATTCTCTTGACGCGTAGACATAAAACCTCAAATATAATCTTGTAACTCATGTTACATAAACTAATGGGCCGAAATTCGGCCATTTTAGTTGAGCGAGAAATCTTAGGAATAAGACATATATTTGTTTTATTCAACTCCTTCTCAAAGGATCCGTTGCAAAGGAAATAATTAACTAAGGCTAATAGATCCTCTATAATGATGTTCCAAGAATTATGGAAGAAGAGAGCTGTCATCCCGTCTACACCTGGTCCATCAGGAATATGGCAGATTTAACTTCTTCTTCAGTGGCTAGTCTCGTCAGAAATCAATTATCAGAATCTGTAATTTTGGTCTCCAGATTATCAAGAAGAAAATTTAGTAGTACCATTACTGGAAGAGCTCTGAGAAATATGTTGATGCTTCAGAGCGAATATCCTCATCCTTAGTTATCCAGTTACAAGCCTTATCCATAAGGCCAACTATTCGATTACGTGCTCGATGTTGTTTTGTTTGGGCATGGAAAAATTGGATATTTTTGTCCCCTTCCTGGAGCCATTTATTTTGGCTTTTTTTCCAATAGATCTCCTCCTCAACATAAGCTTTTCGGAGGTTCGGATTTGCTTCATGGAGTGCGTCACTATCAATTGTATTACAATTTTTACATTCTTCTACAACCTTCTTCAGGTCTAGAAGTTTTTGATTTCCTGATTTAATATACTTGTTTCGCAAATGAGAGATTTTCTTGCGACAAGTATTAATTTTTCCTAAAAAGATACTTTACGATGATAAGAGACACATTTCCAACTTTTTCGATTAGATCGTTAAAACCCATTTTGCCAATCCATCTTTTACTAAAATGAAATTGTTTATAAGGTTTAAAATGCTGGTCACTAAAAAGACCTAGGATAGGTCGATGATCAGATCCAATCATATCTAAATATTCAACCTCCGATCGTGGGAAAGTGTCGTGCAATTCACTATTTCCAAAAGCTTTATCAAGTACACTGCAAATTATTCTGTTATTTCGGGCACCTTGACATGACCAAGAATTACCTAATTTTGGAAAATCAATAAGGTCGCAATCTCGAAGCATTTGATTAAAATTCAAAAAGTAATTGGCATGTCTAAGTGATCCACCTTTCTTCTCACGGTTTCTTGATAGTTCATTGAAATTTCCAATGATTAACCATGGGGAATTCTTTATTATACCCATTCTAGTTAGTCGTTCCCATACGTAGTGTCTCTTATTTTGAACTGGTTCTCCATAGAAAAAAGTGATCTAAGATCTTTTGCCTTGAAGATCTAGGGACATATCTATCATATTTTTATCCTTATGATTTATGGTTACATTTTAGTTATTAGAGTAGAATAAACCAAACCTCCACTGCATCCCGAAGGTTCCACTGCGGCTAAAAAATTAAATCCCAAATGTAATTGTATTTTTTCCAGGAAGATAAAATGTAATTGTATTTGTTCCACTGCATCCCGAAGGTTCCACCTTTCTTCTCGTAATTTATTGAAATTTTGTTACCAATTCCCTCACAATTCCAGCTCAAAGTTTGTAGTATCATGAAGAATTTAGAGATCTCATGTGGCCTATAATTAACACATTTAGTTTGTCATCTTTCATCTTATTAAAGATTGATGATTGCCAGATATTTAGTGTAAGTCTAGTTGACACACGCTTGCCATTATTGTCACGATGGGAGCTTAATACTCGATTAGGATACCTGCTTGTACCACTTGTTAAAATTAAACCTGTAGGGATTGTTTTAATCGCTCAATAGCATCGTTTAACATTAGCATAAATTGGACTATAGATAAAATCAACTAACTCATGTAATCCCAATTGATTAAGAACAAAGGAGAGGCAAATCATATGGATATAACGAAGCCAGAATTTCCTTTCAAAATTAAGCATGTAATTTGACCCGAAGTGCAAATAAGCAAATCTGAAATAGGTAATAATGCAATGACTGCCAAAGAGTTGACAAAACGCAATTGATAGATTTAAAAACATAAAACTTAAGATTTTATTGAGTTATGAATCTGCTCCTTAGTTTTGCCTCCCTTCACCTTATCATTGCAAGGTGGCTTCCTAGGGGACATAACCACTATAGCCTTCATCTTCGTACAACTAACAACTTTTAGAGGTGTAGAGGAACGAGAAGACGGCTTGTTGGGGCTCAGGGGAGGTTTATATTGACGAGCTTCCTTACATTGTTTTAAGCAAAGAGCGAACTCCTCATGCACCTGTGATATTGAAATCTTAGATAAATCCTGAGCATTGATCACCGCAGCTTCAAAGGCCATGGAATCCAGCGTTGCCGCAATATCTCTCTCTCTTTATTGTCTTTGTCTAAGATGACATCTGTTTGTGGCTCAAGTTCAACATGCATCACCAAAGGTTCGAACTGTTCCATAGGGATTTGTTCAGCTATAGGAGTGGGGCCATATTTTACTTGAGGTGATGACTGTGTCTCCTCCTGAAACAAGGGTCTTCTCACTTTTTTAGTTGACATATTTTCCTGTTAAGTTTCCGTTATTACCAGCCAAATCATTATCGACCTGTAAGGGCTGCTTCTCCATTTTGCGGTGTCTGTTTGAACCTTCTACTGCTCCTTGAATCAGTAGAGCTTTAGAAGATTCCCCTGCTACCGATTTACCACCCATATTTGCACCTTTGAAACTCTTGTTTCTTGCATTCAGACCTTTTTTTTTTTACCTCTATTGATATTGCAAATGTTTTGTGTCTCTTTCTTTGCTTTGTAACACACACTAGCATCATAGGTCATTCAAACTGGAAACGTCCATGGCCTAAGTTTAGTCCACTTACTTTGCCCATCAGACCCGAAAACAGAGGCATTCGAAAGATGAAGGTATCCACGTTTTGGATTTGGGGATTTAGGCATTGCCCTATTATCACTATTGAGCTTCGTGCCAGTAACGCTGAATTATCAATCCTTGTAATTTTGATTGTCAGCCTTCTAGGAGGAGAGAGAGAGCTTCACCACTCTTCTTGTTAACATTATTTGTGACATTCTCCCAAATAAGAGCCAAAGATTAAAACGGATTAGCAGAGGGAAAATTTTATAGCTAAGTGAACTTGGTGAAAAGTGAATGGTATACCTTAAGTTATATACACCCCTTATAAAGGAAAGATAGCTAGGGTTTTTACTTTTCCTGATTAATAGGAAAATTTCCAAATTCCAAATCAAGCAACATAATAGGCATGATTATTAAAGACTCCAAATATTCTGGTTTTTGACATATTCCTTGAGCTACGATTTTTGGAAAATATCTTAATCTGAGCTTGTACTCCTAATATTTTCCAAACTTTGGAGGATTTAGTAGGATTTATTGTACTGTTAAAGAAGGTTTTGATACTAAACCATGAATATTTAAGAGAGAAAACCATCTCGTAGCTTCCGAGAAGCAACTGACCAACCAAAACTTCATGGAGTACCAAAAACTAGATTTTTTTAACTCTAGACTTGACCAATTGTTACCACAGTAAGGGTGAAAGCTGATCTTTGTCCACAAGTTTGTAAAATTATAAGATATGTGAGAATATTGAGAACGAAGGAGACGAGATTTACTAACCCTTGTTCTTCTTTGTGACACTATTGAAATATGTTGTGAGAATCTTGTCTCGCAACTTAGGGCATCAGAAACCTCCAATTGATATAGATTATGTTCTCCTCTAACCGATATATCTGTTTCTAGAAACCACGAACATGAAGACCAATAATCGCATAAGTATACCTTATCAAACATGAAGAGAAAAGGCCACTTAGTCCAAATTAGTATAAATCTAGAGAAAGTAAAAGAGTCAAGCCGACAAATCACAATAGGATCTTGACTCTTAAGGGTTATGATTATGTTAGAAAATGACTCCCCAAAGCTTGGAGACATAGACCCACATTGGTATATGAATTCTGAAACTAAAAGAATCAGACAAAACAAAAGCATTTCAAAGGTGCAACTAACTAGTTTTTGCCAAGCTCTAACAGTATGGGATGGTAACATCCTCTGCCGTAACAATTCCCATAACCTAGTGCAAGAATCTTTAGTAGATGAGCTACGAGACAACTTCCAATATTTCCAGTTAAAAGTAAATGCATTTTCTATCAGTTTAAGATAAAAGGTAAGATATAGGAATGAGGAGGTTCTGTAATGTTGAACCTTCATAGCCCACTGAATTATCCCCCTGATTATAGGAGCATACCAGCTGTGAATCAAAGTGATGCAGCCATAGTCGGGAGGTCGTACTTAGAGTTGACAAATTAAGATGATCCGTAGGAAGGGAAGAAGATAACCCCCGCCTCTTCGGACTATCATTTTTGGTTATCAGTGGCTCACATAGCAGGATCCCGACAAAACCAGACTCAATGAAGTTGATATTATTAACTAGTAAGGTTCCATTCCTCTGATTGGACTGATAAAGCCAGCGTGAACTTAATATAACCAGAATAACATAGCATTTAGAAGAAACTAGGGTTTGCGATGAACAAATCGCCAAACGAGAAATCATGAATCAACCAGAGGAGACAATAGAGATCGGTGTATCTTAAGAGGCATGCTTTGGATTTGGATTGATGTTGCAACTCTCGTTTCTCCTAGTAAGCTCTTTTACCCTACCGTCAGAGTCTCTTAGGAGAGGATAACTGAGTCGCGCCGCCCAAATTTCGTCTCACCACCGGAGAAATCTGCGCCCTTTACCCTAATTGATTCACCGCCAGAGATACCGCCTCGGAGAGAACCCCTCAACCCGCCGCTAAAACCCTCGCCGCTCCCTGACTTGTAACTTCTATCGTCTAATGCTTATTATCGATATAGATATATATTAATTATATTTTTTAAAATAAAACGATTGGTCTTTAGTAGTCATATCAATATTATCAATTGTTTTTTCCCAATAGGGAATTATAAAAGTGGTTGCGACAGAAATTTTTGAACGTTCCTCGACGTATAACTTCCCGTTTTCGTGGCCATTGTTAATATTTAATCCCCAACTTTTTAATAATTATTTTCCCATATAATATTCTAAGTAAATCTTTAATTAACCACTCGACAATATAGTAATCAGCCTATTGACAAAGATTCAAAACAAATCAGCAAAATTAAAAATGATTAGTGGAGAAAACCATGGGTTAGTTAGTCAGTATCGAAAGAGTACTTCTGGTTTCAAAATTATAATGCCATAGCTAATTAGCAACGACATACCCCTATTGCTAGGTTAAAAATTAATATTAATTACATAAGTATTATAATTAACTAATGAAATTTATATTACATATACGTCAAGTTGTAGTTTACATAGCTGTGTTATGTCTCTTTTTAATCAAAGTTATTCAATACACAAGGTTTTAACCAATCAGAAAATAAACCCTAAAGTCTAAACACATTAAATAAATCAATGTGGTCTTCCGGGGAGGTAAATTAGCAATCAAACCAAATCAATATACAACAAAGTCTTAGCGCGGCCATAGTTATATAAGATTCGGTTTAAAATTAAACCAAAATATAAAATAGTTAATTGTACATGTACACGATGTGATCATATTTAATTAAGTATATAAATTTGAACTTTTTCTTGCTTGTTATATGGTAAATATTAATTGAGGAAATTTTTTGATTGGGTAGTTAAAATTTACTTTTTAAGTATTTAAAAAAAAATAGAATTCGGTTTAAACAATGCATGAATCATTGAATCTTGTCAATTCATTGGATTAATAAATGTGAAATATGTATAATAGCTACGTATCTAATTAAGGTATAGAAACTTTGATTAGTTTAACCAATTATGAGTTGTGTATCAACAATCAAAACTCATCACACGCCACTAAGCAACTCATTTAAATAACCATTACAAAAACAATCAAGAAATTATGAATTTAAGGCCATTATCTATCCTAATTACAAATCTGATGATAAGTATTTTCTTTTCGAGTAATCAAAAGTCGAATTTCTGACTTTGAGGAACTTCATACATATGGATGGATTCTCAGTTTTCACAATACACTAGTCTATAGAACTAGTAAAATTTAAAATTTAATGAAAATATAAATTTATTGCCATATTTTGTTTTGCTTACAAGTAATCATTAGGTCAAATAATAAACTCCGATACATAACATAAATTTTTCAATCGCAGTAAAATGAGATTTAAATTACTACCTATTACTTAGTTAAACTAAAGCATGAAAGCTAATTGGACAGCATGTTTTTTTCTCGTCTTTAGACCACAATTGACTGTTGCATTAGCCAAGTTGTTATATACGGTAGACAAATAGGTTCAATTCTTGAATATGAAATAATATCTACTTTTAATAGAATACTAAACTTATCACATCTCACTAAACTAAGGTACGCTGGCCCACATGTTTATTCAGTTACTTCCATATCTAAATCTTAATTCTGTTAATGTATTTATCTTTCACTATATTGAAATTAAAATTATCGATATGAATCAAATTCTATGATATTATGTTTGGCCATGACAATTTAAAAAATCCAGAACGAATTGCCTATATATCATTTAAATTAGGTAGGTAGGAATAACGTTAATAAAAGCTCAAATATTCGATTCATTTATGTGTAAAGATATGATGAAAGAGACAATTAAAGATAAGACCGAATATTAAATTTGATAATCCGAGTCATAATTCAGCTCTATGCAGTGTATAAATAGTGGCAACTTGTAAATATTTTAATGGAAACAAGGCTAAAACAGTAACCTGACAAATATCCACTTGACCACTTGATGTTCAAAAAACACGCTTTTGTCTTTTGTTTTCATATAAAGACGCCTACGAAGCAAAGAGAAACCAACACAGAGACGAGCTTCAAATTTGATCCATTCTACACGAAGAGGAAACTTTTTATATATTCAGAGTTTTTGAGAAAAAGAAGATGTGCGGAGGAGCAATAATCGCCGATTACATAGAGCCGTCACGTTCTCGTAAATCGACGACATCTGGACAGTGGTGGTCCGATCAAGAGAAGATTGGAAGAGGTGAAAATCTTCCTGGGGACGTAATGACATCGTTGATTTGACAGTCGACGATTTCGCTGCAAATTTCGAGGATTTCAATGAATTCGAGTCAGATAACGAGGAATTTAGTGGACCTTTCTACGGTCAAGCCTTTGATCTTTTCCTCAACTCGTAAATCTACTGGTGAGTTACGATTCATAGATTTAGGATCTAGATTTGGAATTTGGAATCGGAATGGCTTTATGTCTATGCTATTTTTGATGAATATTTTGTGGTTCTATGTTTTAAAGCTGTGAATGTTTAATCTATGGCTAGGTTTAAAGTCGAGCAAAGTAGATGGGAAGAAGAAGAGAACTAGTCGTTATAGAGGAATCAGGAGACGACCTTGGGGAAGATGGGCGGCTGAGATTCGTGATCCAATCAAAGGAGTTAGAGTTTGGCTCGGTACTTTCAACACTGCAGAAGAAGCTGCAAGAGCTTATGATCATGAGGCTAAGAGAATCCGTGGAGCTAAAGCTAAGCTCAATTTCCCAAACGAATCATCTAAAAAGCATAAAGTTAATACTGTGCAACAAGTAGAAGAGAAGAAGCCTGAGGCTGATCTTGGATTGGCAGTGGATAATAGCTCAGTCGATACTAGTAGCTGTCTTGATTTCTTGTGCGAGAAGAATGATGCGGACACGCTTTTAATCGATACACAATGGCTCGAAGATGTCATCATGGGCGATGCGAAGAAGACACAGGAGCGTAATGAGATTGAAGAAACCAACGTGAATCCTGCTCTGCTTTCAGAAGAGCTTCTAGCTTTTGAGAATCAGACAGACTATTTCTCTCAGATGCCGTTCATGGAGGAGTCAAACTGTGATTCATTGACATCTCTGAGCAGTTTCTTTGATGGAGGCGATGACATGGGTCTTTGGTCCTGAATGGTCCAAATGACATGAGTCTTCAATGTTCTATTGTATAAAATGACATGAGTTTTTGTTCTGCTTTGTGTGTAGCGAATATCTTAACCTGTTTGTTCTTCTCTCTTGTCAATGTCAAATAGTCCCTTCTTTCTTATCTTAAAGTCTCAACGAAGAGTCATTTCACCAACCTATAGAAACACAAATTTGAGTCTTGGACAAAGGACAACAACTATATTGACACACAATTGAAGAGTCAAAAACATATTAAGTTTGATGAGTTATTCAACAAACCATTAGAGTGGATAGAATAGGTAAACAAAAGAGTAGGTCATATATGGGATATCTTGTCGACAGGGTACACGAGCAAGCCATGTTGAAGATGGTTGGAGACTTTCAACTGCTTGCTTTTGATTCCTTCAAGCTCGAATATTACCGCTTTATACCCAAAGTTCTATCACCAAAGTCCAAAGGCAGCTGACTGACTCGGCTTAGCTTTTGTTTTGAAGTACCAAAGTGGTATTGTGGCTTGATCCGTGTTCAAAACTACCCCTTCGTAATTGCTAAGAAATCCTCCATATTCCACATGTTTTCTTCACCTAAGCTGAGACTGCAACAGGTAGAAGAGAAGAAGCTGGGACTGCAAGTTTTTAGCTCAGTGCCTAGTATTAAGTAGCTGTCCTGACTTGTGGAAGGTAAATAATGCGGAAACGCATCTGATCAATACACCATGGCTCGAAGATATTATCAGGAGCCCAATGATAGGGAGGAAATCTAAATGTAATTTATTGATATGAAACAGATGTCAAGAAACACTCAAGTCTGGTCCACGAGAGCTAGTAACTCTATTTTCATTTGCTCTAATGACAGATTTATGGTCACGAAAGGTTTTTCATGGAAACACAAATGACTTTAGCTCTTGTACTTCTTTTTTTTTTGTCATCTTGGTAATATTAATATATAAAAGTTTGGAAGCCCATAAAGAGTGATACAAAGAAAGAAAGGCGGCCTAAACAAACGGCTCGCTAAAACAATGGAGCAAGCATATGATCATAGTGATCGAAATTGACTAACTCCAAGGTTACTTGAAAGTCTTTGATCAACATCTAGAGCAGAGGATACCCAAGATGGACCTCCAGAAGCTAAGTAGGAGTTAAAGCGATGATCTTTAATCACACTCTTGGCAATCAGACGTGCCGGTCTATTTGCACTTGCAGAAGAAAGCTTAACATCACAGATGTGGAATCTTCCTTTCAGTGTCGCATAATGCTTCAAGTACGAGCTAAATTTTGGCCATCTATCTGGGTTCTGAATTGCATCGACAATGTCACCATTTTCCGTCCAGAACTCCACTTTGTCGTATCTTAGATATAAAGTGCTTTGAATTAATTTTCCATAAAAGTCCATGCCACTCAGCTATGATCCGAGTTTGTGAAGGAAGCAGAGCATCTCCAGCGTGTTGTCTTATCTGACCATGTTCATCCCTGAGTACCGATGTTGGACTTTATTACTCCAGGGCTTGGTCTTGACCAATATCGGAGACGTGGGTTCCTTATACCCGTCAGTGCCGGCATTTACCACGTGTGACATGGGATCTAACACATGACCCCAAAAAATCAAGGATACTTTCTAAAAGTATTAATAGTTTGTTTTAGATCATTTTTTTTATTATTGAAGTCATAAGGCCAAAAATATTTTTTGTAAATCATTGGGTCCAAACTTTTTTTTAGTAAACTATAGGACCAAAATTTTTTCTTAGTAAAACTTATGGTCCAATTTTTTCTTTAAACAAAATTTAAGTTCAAAAGAATTTTCTTACCGTTAGATCGGTTCTATAAGAAATTTTTTACTTCAACAACACAAGGTTAATAAGATTTTTTTTACTTCAACAACATAGGACCTATATTTTATTCGAGCGGGCTTGATACCCGCATTGCTTTCAAAAACATCGATTTTTGAATTGACTTTCAACCATGTCACAACTTTTTGTCACGCATTAGCAACTAATAAATCCACATTGGGTGTTTCTGTTCAGGGTCGCGCTTCAATTGCAAATTTGAAACATTTGCCTAGGCATAAAAACTGAAAAAAGTTAGGGGCATACTTTTTTATTTTTAGTTTATAGGAGATATTTGCATGTGTTCTAGTAAGCTTTTAGAATAAATATAAGCTGGAATTGAACAATTAATTAATATTAAAAATAGAAACATAGTTGTTTTAGTTAGTAAAATGAGGTTGGGCTATCACAAATGCTTAATGCTTAATAGAAATATAGCTTTTAAGACCTGAAACTTTTGATGAATGTTTGGAAGACAATGATACAAACTAAATTGATCACCTGTAGAAAGGATGACGTGAATGAGGACATAAAAATGCATGGTGTGGATGAGTATATAAATAAGTTTTTTTTTAAAACGATTTATATTAAACAAGGGCATTTTATTTTGAGTCGCCTATGATAGTTATCAATGTTGGCACATCTTTGTCTCTGTTGGATAAAACCTTACCATTTCTGGCTCCCAACTTGCCCAAATAATCCATGGCAAAGCTCTGTGGAAATTATGGAGAGCGTCAGGCTTCTCAACCTGTGAAATAAAGGCATCCATTTATTGCTCATTGTTTCAGAGATTGTTACTTGTAAACATGTGTACATTCACTTTTTTCCAGACCTGAGAAGCCATTCCACATCCAAAGAGAGAATGACACCTTAAACAATCAGCCACCGCAAGTGCTCCTGAAAGTGCTCACCACAAGAATAATTTAATTTTTAGTAAAGTCTTTAGCTTCCATATCATGTCTTTAAGTTTGTTTAACCTTTGTAATGCCTTGGATTCCGGTTTAGACCAAATCGTTGGTTGAGATACTAACCAGTTATCGCTTTTTACCGAGTACGTACCTTACTCGGAGTACGCCCATATCCATGCATCCTTGACCTTCGAATTTGGTGGGAATGATAGAATGTGAAGAACCTCAGTGGGTGGAAACAACTGGTGAATTTTATGTTCATCCCACTTGTATTCTTCAATGATCAAATCCACCACCTTCAAATTGAGGTCGATATTCAATTCCTTATTAAATGGTCTTCTCGGTACGTCATCCCAGACCCACTTGTCAAGCCACACTTTTATATCTCTGCCATCACTAATATGTCTTAGCAAACCACGAGCCAGTAACTCCCGTCCATGAGTAATGGTCCTCCACGTATCGAGAACCAATATCTGCCTCCAAAAACTTGTTTGTGGATAGTAACGAGATTGATAGAGCCTCATTAACAAGGATTATGGCTCAGCTACAAGCCTCCATTCCTGCTTGGCAAGTTGCATAATTAACTTCAGATATCTTTAAACCTCAATCCACCTTTATTTTTTCGTTTGCACATATTCTTTCAAGATACCCAATGAATTTTCTTCTTATTCTCCTTTATGTTCCACCAAAAGCTAGTTATGACACTTGTAAGTTTTTTGCATTGGAACTTGGTGAGTCTATAGCAAGACATAGTGTACACCAACAAAGCAAGGGCGACAGATTTGAGGAGTATTTCTTTTCTTGACTTCGCGTACTAACGCTTAACTTAGTCTTTAGACGACAAACTATATAGGATAACATTTCTCTTTTAGAACCATTCCAACTCTTTTAAAGACCTAAATACTTTCCATTGCCTCCTTCATGTGTGATTCCAAGATATAGTCCTAAGACTCTCTTGTATATAGGATCAGCTTTGCTTCCGAATGTGATTGCTGATTTATCTAAGTTTATAACCAAACCGGAAGCATCCCCATAGAGCTTAAGACACCTTAATATTTCAGACCTCTCTTTGAAAGTAGCTTTACAGATAAATAAACTATCATCAGTAAAGAGGAGTTGTTGGATAGTCGGACTGTTCTTTGATAATCGAATACCCGATAATCTACCTTCTCCCTCGGCTTTCCTCATGATGCGGGTTAGCTCTTCCACACATAAGATGAATATAAACGGAGAAAAGGGGTCACCTTGATGAAATTCTATCTTTGGCTTTATAAACCCATGAGAAGTACCATCGAGTAGATTTGAATAAGACATTGAACTTATGCACTCTATATTCCATGTTATCCACACGTCATTAAAACCCAACCTCTAAAATACTGCCATCAAAAATGACCACTCAACCCGGTCGTACGTCTTAGACATGTCTGTTTTGGTAGCAATGTAGCCCTTATTGCATATCGGATTAGTGTGTAGGGCATGAATAATTTCATGTGCGATCAATATGTTGTCATATATTATTCTCTCCACCACAAATTCCCCTTGAATCTCGGATACCAGCATAGGCAAACAGTTCTTCAAAAAGTTACTCATTACCCGTGAAACAATTTTGAATGCTATTGAGCATAGACTAATGGGGCGTAGATCCGTCATCTTGTTTGGGTTTGATTTCTTTGGACGCATACATATTTGAGTATAGTTCCAATCTTTTAGAACAATACTTGTTTCAAAGAAACCCTTCACTTCCTTGGTCACCTGGTCAACTATAATATCCCAAAAAAGTTTGGAAGAACACTTAGGTAATACCATATGCATCTGGAGCCTTATTGTTTTTGATCCCAAAGGCTGCTATCTTGATTACATCATTTGAAATAGTTCTTGTCAACTCTTTATTCATGTCTGCCGTAACTCTCGATTGAAAACTTTCAAGAAGTTCATCCATACCTGCCGGACTGGAGGAGGTGAACATAGTAAGAAAATATGAAACGTCTATTTCACCTTTCGAACCCTCAAAGAAATGTTGGATCCCATCAGAATTTAATAAGGAGGGAATATCATTGTATGCTCTTCGTTTTTGTACACACCCATGAAAGAATTTTGTGTTTCGGTCTCTATCATTGAGCCAATTCTCAGGACATTTTTGTTTCCAATACAACTCCTCCTCCTCCATATAAGCTTGCGAAACCCCATCTTAAAGCTCACAAACCATGTTCCAATCTGGCTGGATCCGACTCTCCTCAGTATCAAGTTGTTGTTTAAGTCGCTTCAGTCTCGATTTGGAATTACAGTCGACACCTTTCTTCCAACGCGATAAATCTCTCCTACACGCACTCAAAAGCTCAAGTAGCTTAACTGAGTTATTTCTGTTATTCTTTGCCTAACTATTGGCAATAACTTCCTTAACACCTGGCTTCATTACCCATCTTTTATCAAAGATAGATCTACCGGTTTTAAACGTTGTATCTTAACAGAAATAACAGAATCGATGAAGAAAATGAAGATTCTTATTGAACTTAACTTTGAGTACAATCGATCACATATATATATATATACACAATGATCAAAGTGTTATAACAAAAAGTAACATAATTAAAAACAGAGGAATCGAAAATGACTTCTCTTCTAAAAGTCCCCCTCAAGATGGCGTGAAGATTGATCGAACACTCATCTTGCTTAAAAGAGTCCGAAACTGAGTTGGATACAGTGGTTTTGTAAGAAGAACGACAATCTGCAAATCAGTTCGCACATGAGCAAGTTTCAAGATGCCTCTTTCAACTCGTTCTCGAATCGTATGACAGTCAAGTTCGAGATGTTTGGTACGCTCGTGGTAGACTGAATTGTTGGAGATGTGTATCGCTTCCATATTGTCGCAATACATTGTCGTTGGATTATGTATTTTAACACGAAAATCACCAAGAAGTTTTAAAATCCATTCAAGCTCGCAGACAGCATAAGACATGCTTCTGTACTCGGCTTCTGGGGAAGATCTAGACACAGTGTTTTGCTTTTTAGACTTCCAAGATATTAAGGAGTCTCCTAGAAAAACTGCATAGCCTGTGACAGATCTCCTCGTGTCTGGACATGATGCCCAATCTGCATCTGCATAAGCCTTTAGATCAATGTTAGGAGAAGATGAATTGAACAATCCATGTCCTGCAGTCCCTTTAATGTAATGCATTAGTTTTAGAAGAGCTTGATAGTGATTTATGCATGGCTGAGATGAGAATTGAGCTAGCTTGTGAACGACAAAACATATATATGGTCTCGTGAGAGTCAAATATATAAGTTTACCGATTATACTTTGATATATAGTTGGATCTTCCATCAAAGTATCACCTTCTTTGGATAACTTCTGATTAGGCTCCATGAGTACAGAAGAAGGTTTGCATCCAAGAAGTCCTAGTTCATCAAGCAATTCAAGCGCATACTTTCTTTGACAAACGAAAATCCCTTCTTGTGATCGAGCAATCTCCAGACCAAGAAAGTATTTTACATCTCCTAGATCTCTCAGTTTGAAGCATGCCTTGAGATCATTTTTGAGTTGCTCTGCTGCTTCATTGTTGTTGCTTGCAACAACTATGTCATCAACATAAACAAGTACAGCAACAAATATGTCTCCCGTGGCTTTTGTGAAAAGAGTATAGTCTGACATTGATTTATCGAAACCGAGACTGACCAAAGTATCAGAAAATTTCAGATACCATTGTCTCGAAGCTTGCTTCAATCCATAGATGGATTTGTTGAGTTTACACACTAGATTAGGTGGAAGTGAGTCCCCCTTATTGGAAACATATCCTGGAGGTAATTGCATGTATATCTCCTCTTCTAAATCACCGTTAAGAAAGGCATTAGATATATCTAAATGTGACAGAGACCACCCTAGCTTTGCAGCTAAAGCAAGTAGAAGTTTCACGGAAGACAACTTTGCAACTGGTGAATAAGTGTCAATGTATTCTAATCCTTCCTTCTGCGTGTAACCCTTTGCCACCAGACGAGACTTATGCCTTTCAACTGTACCATCTACAAGATATTTAACTTTGTATATCCATTTGCTGCCTATGACATGCCATCCTTTTGGTAGTGTCAGAACTTCCCATGTATCAGCATTTTCCTTAGCTGCTATCTCATCACCCATTGAATCATTCCAAATGTCATGCATGCAAGCTTCAGGGTAAGTCTTTGGCTCAAATTCTTTTGTGATAGCTGCAAGAAAGCATTTAAAACCATCGGATAAGTGATCATAAGATATGATCTTGGACATTGGATATTCGATATTAGAAGCAGTATTGTAGCAGTGATAGTCCTTTAGATGAGCAGGAGGTTTTGAAGTTCTAAGCCTTTGTATGGTGTCAAGATGATGTGTAGGAGAATCATTCACTGTTTCCACTGGTTCCGTATCATCTGGATGAGATAAGTTGTCAGATGACCTCTCTGGAATTGGAAACAAAGATTCTATTGCTTCATTCTTTTCAGAATCTGCAAAGGGAAATATGTTTTCATGAAAAATCACATGTCTTGATATAAGGACAGTGTTGGATTCAATGTCCACTAGTCTAAATCCCTTGACACCTATCGGATAACCAATGAACACACAAGCCTTTGCTCTAGGGGAAAACTTGTGACGATTATGTGTAGACGTAGATGCATATGCCAAACAACCAAAAGTCTTCAAATGTGTATATTCAGGCAGTTTCTACATAAGTAACTCAAAAGGTGTTTTACCATCAAGCTGAGGTGTTGGAAGACGATTGATGATGAACACCGCAGTCATGAGACATTCACTCCAGTATTGAAGAGGTAATTGAGACTGAAACATTAAGGCTCTTGCAACATTAAGTAGGTGTTGATGTTTCCTCTCAACTACTGAATTTTGCTGTGGTGTTTCAGGGCATGAATGATATGAGACAATGCCCTGCTTATTGAAGAAACTAGTGAAGTTCAACTCGGGAGCATTATCAGAACGAACAGCTTTGAGTTTAGTTCCAAATTGATTTTCAATCATTGAAATAAAACCAGGGAATAGAGTCACGACATCTGATTTGTTTTTCAGTAGATAATCCATGTTGCTCTAGAAAAATCATCTACAATTGTGAGAAAGAATCTATAACCATCATAAGAGGGCATCATAAACGGAACCCAAGTGTCTATATGAATCATATCAAAGGCTTTATTAGATCTATTCTTTCTAGGAGCAAAAAATAAGTGTTTTTGCTTAGCTAAATGGCAAGTCTTACAGTGAAAAGAGCTTGCATTTTTGCTAACAGACATAGACAAATCAGATGCAAGAGACTCTAGTATTTTCTGAGAGGGATGTCCCAAACGTTGATGCCAAACCTCAGTGTCAGACTTAACAGTGTTGCAAACTTTGGCAGCTGTTGAAGTACAAAGAGAGGCAGCATCAAGGAAGTACAACTTGGAGTAAAGACTACCGGTTCCAATCATCAACTCCTGAGTATTGTCCTGTATAAGGCATTTCTGAGAGTTAAATGAAAACCTACACTTCATACTTGATGTGAGAGCACTGACACTGAGTAAATGAAACTTGAACTGAGGAATGAACAACACATCTTTCAGCAGAAGTTTGTCACTCAATCTGACATTTCCCATACCAACAATCTTAACTGCAATTCCTGTAGGCAACTTAACATCATTGTTTTTTGTTAACTCTCTAAGTCCATGAAACAGAGATTTATCATAACAAACATGATGTGTAGCTCCTGTATCTATTACCCATTTATCTAAATTATCATCATTACCGATAATAGCATGACAATCGTAATTGTTTTTCCCAATCATTGAGCAAGAAATGAAGGGAAAGGATGTACCAGTGATTTGAGAGGCCATAAAATTTTGATTGTTACTCCCTTCATTAGTTACATCATTGACTTTAGGAGCTTGAGGCTGCAGTTTTGAGGCAAAAAAAACCATGAGACGTTGGATCTGTTCTGCAGTCAAGTCTGCAGAAATGTTGGACTGTCCACAGTCAGCTAAGGCAAGATTAGCAGTCACTCCATTTGAATTATGCTGGTTGTTTCTTTGAGACTTTGGTTTCCATCCAATTGGATAACCAACCAATTTGTAACAACGCTTAACTGTGTGCCCAGATATACCACAGTGAGAACAAGTGAGACGAGTTTTCTGAGCACCATTGTCACTTCCAGAGATATGATTACCCTGAGAAGATTCACTGATGACATTAGACTTTGTTTGAAAGGCTGATGGGTTGGGATTAATGATTAAACGTCGTCTTTGGCTTTCATCTTGGTCAAGCATGTTGTACATATCAGAAAGACTAGGACGAGGTTTCATATTGAGAATTTGACTCCTTGAAGTAGCAAAATCATCATTAAGACCCATCAGAAACTGAATAATACGAGTAGTTTCATGATCTTCTAACAAACTTGAGCACCTGAGAACATCTGCATCCTCCATTCATCATTATGTTTTTGGTGGAAGCTTGTTGTTCCCAGAGAGTTATCATCTTGGTATAGTATTCGGATAAAGGCATACCTCCTTGTCTCAACGTGCTGATTTCTTGATCAAGGTTGTAAATCTGCGGAAGATTGCTTTTGTGAAATCGTTGATGAAGATCAGTCCATATAGCTGCTGAATCTTGAAAATAGAGGATGTTGCATAGATTTGCTTCGAAACAACATTGAGGATCCATGCTTTTACCATGCTGTTGCAACGAACCCAGATTTTATAAAGCAGATCTGACTCAGGTGGACGAGGAAGAGTTCCATCAACGAAATCCATTTTGTTCTTCGCTTCCAGACTGGTTTTCATGGTCACGAGCCATGAATTATAGTTGTCACCATTCAAAACTTCTGAAACAATCGCCATACATGGATGATCCCCTGATTGAAGATAGAACGGATTGTGTGCGTTGTCTATGGAATCTGAAGCTGAAGAAGGATGATTCATCGGCTGGTTATGATCCGATTGATGCCGCGATGATGATCTATGTCCTCCCAACGATTCATTATCCGAGATCGGAGTTGGCGACACACAACTTCTGAGTCTGATTCCTCTCTTTCCCATGACGGAGAAGCTGAAGGAGAGAAACAAACACAACAGACGAAGAAACGAAGAAGAAGACGCCAAGAATCCAGAGAAAAATCAAAGAGAAAGTGGAAGAAGTTGCTCTGATACCATAACAGAAATAACAGAATCGATGAAGAAAATGAAGATTCTTATTGAACTTAACTTTGAGTACAATCGATCACATATATATATACACAATGATCAAAGTGTTATAACAGAAAGTAACATAATTAAAAACAGAGGAATCGAAAATGTCTTCTCTTCTAAAATATCCCACGAAACGGACGGAATGATGTTTCTTCACGTTGGTCCACCTAGCTTCTCAGTGTTATTCTTGATTTCGTTTAAGTCCCCTACAACGAGCCAAGCTTCATTTCGATTACAAACAATATCGACTAATTCGTCCCACACGAACTGTCTTACTGGAGCAGCATACATGAACGATATAAAGAAATTCAAAGAACCCAAACTGAATTTATCGTCTATAACATTTTTGTTCGAAGAGAGAACAACTATGTTATAATAGGATTTCCAGAACACAGCTAGTCCTTCGCTAAGGCCAATTGGATCCACCACATGTGAATTATCATAACCTAATGAGTCTTGAAAACGAAGCACTGGAGTTTTTCGTGACAAGATATTGGGAACGTCTTGTTGGAAGGAAATATTTGGAGGTGATGAAGAAAATGTTTAAGAATTTATGGAAGATAAGAAATATTTAGGAAGTGGAAAGAAGAAAAAGTTTTGGAAGAAGAGAAGTTTTTGAAACTCTTTTATAACTTGATTTTTAACTTAGAACTTGTTATTTACAAATGAAAGGCTTAAGGAGGTATTTATAGCCTCCAAAGTACAAAATATCTAGAATATTTTAATCCTAAATCTAGAGAACTATATTATTTTATTACAATTATCTAGAAATTTCTATGAAAATATGTAAATTTTTATTCTAAGGAGGTGGAAGATGATTTTAGAAAAATTCTAGAACTTGGGTTAATATTTTGGGTTAGACCCAATAACTAATTATTTCATAATTTTGGCTAATCATTAAACTTGACCCAAAATCAAGTTTAATTTTCAACACCCCCTCTTAAACTTGATTTTGCTACTTCAAACAAACTTCTCATCCTGATAAAGTCTTCGCGCTAAAGAGGCTTGGTGAAAATATTGGGTACGTGATCATTTGTCTTCACATACTCAAATTTCACATCCTTATTTGCAATGCATTCTCTGATGTAGTGATAACGAGTGTCGATGTGCTTACTTAGATCATGGAAAACTGGATCATCTATGTCTTCTCCCCAATCGCTACGCTATATTCAACAAGCTTCTTATCGTTAGAGGTAGAGTAGTAAAGCCAAATTCTATGGTACCTTTGATATAGCGAGTAATTCTCTTTGTCGCCTTCAAATGAGTTGTTGTTGGATGCTCCATGTAACAACTAACAAATTCGACCGCATACAAGATTTTAGGTCTTGTGCATGTTCAGTAACACAAGCTTCCAACCAAGAGTATTGGATCCACACTTTCTCCTTCCTCATGTTTTGAAAAATTGGTTCCACATTCCATTGGTGTGCTCACGGGATTTGAGTCATCCATCTTGAACTTTTTAAGTACCTCTTTCGCATAACTTTCTTAAGTGGTGGATATTCCATTATCTCCTTGATTCACTCCAATTCCGAGATAGTAAGACATAAGTACAATATCGGTCATCTCGAACTTATTTGTCATCTCTTTCTTGAATTCCTCGAACATGCTTGGATCACGTCCAATGAATATCAAGTCATCTACATATAAGCATGCAATAACTATATCATTGTTTTGATTGTTGATATAGAGTGCATGCTCATATGGACACTTGATGAAGTTTTTCTCCTTGAAGTACTTATCAATTCTAGTGTTCCAAGCTCTTAGGGCTTGTTTTAACCCATAAAGTGCCTTCTTTAACCTTAATACTTTGTCTTCTTCTCCTTTGATTATGTAGCCTTGTGGTTGCTCAATGTAAACTTATTAATCACGATCTCCATTTAAGAAGGCTGATTTGACATCCATTTGATGTATCTTCCAACTATTTTTAGCTGCCAATGAAATGATTAGTCTAACAATTTCTATACAGGCAACGGGAGCAAATACCTCGTCATAGTCAATTTCAGGTCTTTGACTATAGCCTTTTGCCACCAATCTTGCCTTGTATCTTTCAACTTCTCCTTTAGAGTTCTTCTTCGCTTTATACACCCACTTCACACTGATTGCCTTGTGCCCGTTTGGACGTGAAGCTAACTCCCATGTATCGTTCTTTCATATCACATTGATCTCTTCATCCATTGTATTTCTCCAAGTCTTCTTCTTCATGGCTTCTTCGAAACTCATGGGCTCGCAATCTGCAAATAGACAAAGTAAGCTTGTCTTGATTTTCAGTTACCTCATAAAGGTCTTGTAGGCTTCTAAAACGTGGAGTCCTTTCGCTCGAGTTTTCTCCTCCTTGAGGACTTGTGGTTGGTGAACTTGAAGGTGTAGCTTGCTCCTTTATTGGTTGCTCCGTGACATCTTCTTCAAATGGAAAGAAGTTATAGTCTTCAACACTTGATCTCCAATCCCATTCTCCTTCTTCATCAAATATGACATTTCGACTAGTGATCGTCTTCTTTGTAACAGGATTGTAGAGTTTGTAGACTTTGGAGTTGACTTTGTAACCAATGAAGATATACTTCTCATTTTTGTCATCTAGTTTGCTCCGCTTTTCATTCGGTACAAGAGCATGAGCAAGGCTTCCAAAGACTCTTAGATGGGAAACACCAGACTTTCTCCCGCTCCAAGCTTCTTGTGGTGTTTTTTCCGATATGCTTCTTGTTGGAGACCGGTTCGATAGATACACCGTACATGCGACCTTTTCTGCCCACAACTACTTTGGTAATTTCTTACTTCTGAGCTTGTTTTTCGCCATCTCAAGGATTGTTCTATTTTTCCTTCCTGCCACTCCATTTTGTTGAGAGGATCTTGGCACCATTAAGTGTCTTCGAATGTTGTTATCTTCACAGTACTTTTGAAATTTCTTGGATGTGAACTCTCCTCCACGATCGGATTTCATGGCTTTGATCACAAGTCCACTTTCCTTCTCGACAAAGGCTTTGAATTTTTTGAAGTTTTCAAAAACCTCTGATTTTTCCTTTAACAAATATACCCATGTTTTTCTTGAAAAATCATCGATAAAGAGAAGGAAGTAGTTACTTTTACCGACTGATCTTGGTTTTATCGGGTCAAACAAAAGTGTGAATGAGTTCTAACGGGTTTCGAGCTCGTGTGCTTGACTCCTTTGGAAAACTCATCTTGAATTGCTTTCCAAGTAAACACCCTTCACACATTTGATTTGGATGGTTCATGCAAGGCAACCCTCTCACCATCTCTTTCTTGGAAAGTAGCTCTAATCCTCCAAAATTGAGATGTCTGAATCAAAGATGCCAAAGCCAAGACTCCTCCTTGTAGCACATCTTGAGACATCGTGGGATGTCATTTTGAATGCTAAGAACAAACATTCTATTTCTTGACATATGGACCTTGGTAATGAGATTTTTGGCATGATTTCTCATAGAAAGGTTATTACCTTTTAGTTGGATATCATAACCTTTCTCCAAGAGTTTTCCTAGGCTCAAGATGTTGGTCTTTATGCTTGGAATATAGTAAACGTTGGAAATAAATTGATGATCTGTATTTTTTAATCAGATGAGAATATTTCCTTTACCTTTCACCTCCATCTTCGATTCATCTCCTAAAGACAAATTTCCTCCTTTCGATTCATCAAATTCCACAAACATGCTTCTTCGCCCGCATATGTGGTTGCTTGCACCGCTGTCGAGGTACCAATTATGAACATCATCTTGTTCATCCCTCTTGTAAGCCATTAATAGCATATCATCTTCATGGCTTCTTTCTTCAATGAAGTTGGACTTCTCTTCAACTTTATTGTATTCTGGAGCTTTGCATTCAGAGGCATAATGTCCAAACTTTCCGCAATTATAACATTTAATGTTTGACTTATCATACATTTGTTTTTAACTTCCTCTCCCACGACCTCTTGATGTGTTTCCTCCTCTTTGATTGGTGTTGTATTCGTTGTGCCTCCAACCTCATCCATTTCCATATCCACGACCCCTTCCTCGGACTTGATTGCCTCCCGTCTTTGATGAATTTGTCCGCTTTCTTCTTTCCTTTTATCAACCTACAATTTAAGTACTTGTTCGACAATATCTTCCTTCTTCTTCTTTTTTTCTTCATAAGCTTGTAACGACACAAGAAGTTGCTCCACTGTCATAGCCTCCAAATCCTTTGTTTCTTCAATGACGATGACAATATGCTCAAATTTTGGATCCAACAATCGAAGAACCTTCTCCATGATTCTTACATCATCTAACTTCTCGCCATTTCTCTTTAGGCTATTAGTAACCGTCAAGACTCTTGAGAGATAATCAGAGATGAGTTCACCTTCCTTCATTTGCAAAGCTTCAAATTCTCCTCATTGATTTTGAAGACGTACCTTCTTAACTTGTTCAACACCTTTGTAAGGTGTTTGAAGCTTGTCCCATGCTTCTTTGGCCGACCTTGCTTCAACGACCTTCTCGAACGTGTCTTCATCTAATCCTTGATTGATTAGACAGAGAGCCTTCTTGCCTCTCTTTCTTGAGTCTCTCAAACTATCCAATTGAGTTTGAGATAAACTAGTTTCATTCTCCGGTTCAACGAAACCTTTCTCGACTATGTCCCACACATCATGTGCTCATATGCTAACCTTCATCCTTAAAACTCCAATTGTCATAGTTGCTCTTTATGAGCATCGGAATTGGGAAAGGAACACTGTTACTCGTCATTTTAAGAGAATCGTCTAGCTCTGAGACCACTTTGTTGGAAGGAAATATTTGGAGGTGATGATGAAAGTGTTTAAGAATTTATGGAAGAGAAGAAATATTTATGAAGTGGAAAGAAGAAATTTTTTTGGAAAATAGAAGTTTTTGAAACTCTTTTATAACTTGATTTTTAACTTAGAAATTGTTGATTACATATGAAAGGCTTAAGGAGGTATTTATAGCCTCCAAAGTACAAAATATTTAGAATATTTTAATCTTAAATCTAGAGAATTCTACTATAATATATTGATTATTTTATTATAATTATGTAGACATTTCTATGAAAATGTGTAAATTTTTATTCTAAGGAGGTGGAAGATGATTATAGAAAAATTCTAGAACTTGCATTAATATTTTAGGTTATGTCCAATAACTAATTATTTCATAATTTTGGCTAATCATTAAACTTGATCCAAAATCAAGTTTAATTTTCAACACGTCTCATCTCCGTAGAATTGAAACATTGTAGCATACTCCTAAACCATTAATGGTTGTGAAATGGCACGCTGGGTCATTTAAAGGGCATGATGGCTTCAAATTCTGCTCAGCATATACCTGATTGTTGTTGGGATTTCTGATACCGGAGTGCATGTTGATGTTTGTGTTGTTCTTTTATTTGAATTCATTTGTCTAACCAACAAGGGGCAACGAGCTTGTTCATGCATTAGGCAAAGAAAATTATAACAACACTTCCTAACTCTCTCAAAAGCAATACCAACACTTAACACTTGACCAGAAGGCAATCTCACTATTATGTTCTTGCGAATTGGATGACTAGCATCAAATAAAACTTTAACTGTTTGAAAGTCATGGAGATGCGAGCGATTTGAATCAAAATCCACTTCTAAAACTTCCCCAATAGAGTTTGCCACCGCTCTAAAGGTATCAACCGTAAAGTATTCATTCCATCAGGGTGTTATGAAGCCGAATCCTTGTTGAAATTTTTTGTAACACCCCAGTCGTCATAATTCCAAAAGCCTTGCTTGAGAATAGATTGTAATCTAAATTGAAATTTGTCCTTTGTTAGAGCTATACCTATGACTCGATTTTGCAATCTCCAAATTTTTGGCATGTTCATGATGAGCTTTGCCAAGTTCTGTTGTTCCGGATTGAGAATCCTACCAATTACACTCCGATGGTTTCCTTCCAAATTTGAGTATATACCTTCAGTGGGAATAACAATTGGTGTATTGCTTGATTTTCTAACGACCCAGCAAAAGACCAACAATCGCTAATATTGGGTATCTTTGGATTTGTGAAATAAAGAAGTTGGGCCTTACTCTGGCTTCTTGTACTGGATCAGCCCACTAATGGCCCATGACAGTTCCTCTCCGGTTTTCAGGCCTTTTTAGAGGGTGCAGTCATCAAATCATGTCTTGGACTGGTCTTTGAAGTCATCTTCATGGACCTAAAGAAGGTTGGTGGCAGTGTGTGATCAAAGACCTCAATATAGTAAAAGGAAGACTAGATGCATCTTTCTATTGCATAAAAGAAAGAGGAAGTCTAGGGAATCACTTGGAGGTTCTTGGTGAGTGTTTTTTGTCTTGTGAAGAGAGGGCTGGTTTTCTTCTAAGACAGATCTTGTGAGTTTCTAAAGGGTTTATCTTTCGGGTTCTTCTTTCTTTGTAAGGTGAGAGTGAAAGGTTGTAATCTCTTTGTGTTGAGACTTGTTTCCGGTTCCACCGGTGAGATGTACCAAGATCAGAGTTTGATCTTGGGAACTCATTAATCCTCCTGTCTTCTTTACATTCAGCAAAACAAGTGAACCGGTCACAAACTTAGCAACTTCAAATTAAAGAAATCTTAGTACGAAAGGATTGAAGGACTAACAGCTAACAGACCCAAGTATCAGTACTAATTAACCCAGACATTGTAGGAATTCTGTGATCGGCAGTAACCCCCAAGTATGTCTCTACTTCTTTAGTATTAGCATCAAAAGTGAGTAGAAGACACAGAGCTGATCAGAATCAACAACCAACCCAACAAACTTACTCCTTACGCTTTATCTTCGGAGACAACCTTAATTTTGTTCAAATCCAGCTAAAAAACAAACAACTTGCGAAATGAAAACATCAATTTAGCCCAGAAATTGCAGGGATTCCGAGATCGTCGATCCGTAACTTTTAAGACGATAGATGAATCTGAGATTATTGGCTCCGCTTTGTGGAAAACACCTAGCGTTTTAAACATATCCAAGCTTTAAATGAAAGATGATGCAACATAACTATTATCCTTGTTTCAGGTCTAACTTCTCCAAATCTTGAATCAACTATTGATCGTTGTGGTCTCCACTAATCACCTTAGTATACTTTCAGAGTCACTGTCAACATTGGATTAATCAATAATTGAGTAAGTAATTGTTTGGAGAGAGGAACGAGAGTACACGGCGATATAAGCTTCACTTGATCTTGATTTAAGCTTCAGATACTTGAAAGATTTGATAATAGAAGACCCGTAGAACACAAATTGGAAACCAGAAACAGGTAAGATAGTAGATACAAATCAAAGAAAGAGATTATAAAAGATGATCGGTGTCAAAATTGACCCCAGAGTGAGAGTCCCTTCGTTCTGCTTGTCGATATTAAATAATAAACATTCTCTTTAAATCATTTTTGTCCTTTTCTAATTGTGTAGAGAAGAACGTAGAGAATAGTTGTATAGAACCATTAGCTTAACTCATATTTGTGATAAACTGCAATATAATAGAAATTTGATTCAAACAAAACGGTGCAAAACAGAATCGATAATCTAACTGTCTTAAGAGAAACAAGTGAGAAGAAAAACAGTTTACTGTTCGATAACTCTTTAATCCCAAGAGTAACAAAAAAGCATGTCTATAACCATGAACCACTGAGTAAAGGCTATTAACTTTACTCCCAACCTGAGGCTGGAGCGGCTGGGGGAGGTACGGCTGCATCCCATCCACCTTCGGCTGCTGGTGCAACTGGAGCTGTAACAAGAAAATCCAAAGCACAAACCATTTAAAATAAAGATTGCAATTTCAGAGGCCCATAGAAATAGTATGGTTTTGGGTCCAGTAATTCACCAGAATCGCTCCAAGAAGCAGCAGCAGGAGCTGCAGCAATTGGTTGTTGGGCTTCTCCTGGCCATGCAGCATCAGGGATCTGAGCGGTGGTCCATTGGTCTCCACCAACCATTCCATATTCTGGAGCTGGAAGTCCAAAGTCTGTCTGAGGCGCAGCTTCATCTTCATCCTCTGGCTTAGCCTCTTCTGGCTCCCTGTAAAAGAACAGATCAACCTGTACAACAACGAATGAAGCCTTAGGAGAACCAAAAAGAGTTAAGCAAATTGTTATGTACGAGATGGTTCAAGCCTTAGGGAGAACCAAAAAGATGACAAAAATGATATTCCTCTTACCATGACATCCCATTTCTGTGCAGGACGAATGGTTCCACGCATCTGAAGGACCATACGTGCAAGAAGCCAGAACAAACATCCCATGGAGTGCTTTCCCTTGTTGTTAGCAGGGATTCCAATGTCCACAAATCTCATGGGAGAGTCTGTGTCACAGAAAGCAATGATGGGAATGTTTCCCAAAGCACCTTCCTTGATTGGCTGCGAGACACATAAAACATACATCAAAATCATTACATAACCATGAATTGTTGTAAGGAAAGGGGACTCATCAGCCAAATTTTATGTGTTTACCTGGTGGTCAGTTCTTGGGTCAGTAAGAATCAACAGCCTTGGTTCACTGAAAGATGTTTGCATTTGATTGGTGAAAGTACCAGGAGTGTGCCTTCCAGCAATGGCATTGGCTCCAGTGTATTGAGCAAAACTTAAGGACAGCCCTCTGACCATAAGGTCTAGCTGACTGAACAATGATGTCCTGAGGGTTCTCAATAGCAACAATAACACGAGCAGCCATCTGCAACTTTTCCCATGTTTTGCCAAGGTTGAAGATGTAAATACCTGAATTAGAAAAACTTCAACCAATTAAGTTCCATTCCCAGTATCTTTAATTAAAAAAGGAAAAACCAGGTTTCAAGAAATCAAAGAGCAGAAGAGCACTGCTTAAATAGACTCACAAAGACGAACAAGAATTAAAAAGAAATTACGTTTTTTAAAATCATAAAAGCTAGTTTTGGCTGGCTCAATTTTCCTGACTCAAGAATAAGTTAAATCAAACCCAAATAGGACCAAGTCCTACTTATCTCTCCATATAAAAACACTAAACCACTCATGAAGAACACCAGAGAAGACACAAAAACTATACAGAGTTCTTAATAGACAATGCAGGGATTAAGTGAAAAGCGAAATAGCTACTTGCAGCGTTACAGCATTTTAAGCGTCTGCTTAGATCCGTGGTAGGTAAACTCTACTACACAAACAAAAACAACCTATAAAACCAAAGCAACCGGAAACCAAAAAAGGATCCTAACTTTTCAATCGAAAAACGCATAAAACATACAAATCCACAATATCAACACACAATCTCGCCACTGTAATCATTTATACCTGCAGTAGCAGATAGTTTATAAAATACATACAAATGACCGAAAAGATAACAAGAGAAATTACCATCGTTGCGTCTCTTGAAGACGTAACGCTCCATCTGGTAATTGCAATTCTTGGTACCGAGGTGAACTTCAGCCGCACACATCATCCTAATGTCAGCTTCCTTCTGGGAGAGCTGCGCAGATCCGTTAGTCGCCATTTTCCCTCTTCTTCTTCGAAAACTATCGGCGAGACAAGCTATCTGCTCTTTGATCACACGAGAGGCGAGGAAACTGAAAGGCTTAAGGAAGTGCGAATTTATATATAATTCAACCAAAACCCTAGCCCTAATTTCGTTAAAAGTCTATATTACCCCTCGTAAATATTAATAACCGGTGATCACTGGTCAAATTTTCGGTTTGTGTTTATTAAACCGATTTCTCCATCCAAGTGTGCACGAAAAATTGATATTTCCATGACTTAAGATTTTTTTCTCTGCTACTTTGAAGTTGGAAGTTAGAAGAACACTAAACAACATCTGTGTCCGTTCTCTTGCGATCTCATCTCCTTCAAGTTTTCCCCACCTGTTTTACATGTGAATTCTGCTATGTAATTAGTTCGATTTGCTTCCTCTCGCTTTCTATCCGATTCAAACGCATATGGAGTTTGTGTGATGATCTTCTCTTGAACAAGCTTTTGAAGGTTTCCATTTCTCTAATTTAGTGAAATTCTGATTGGATTTGTTCATTTCTCGGGTCTCATCACATTTTTCGTCGTTTTTTGGGCCGTACCGAGAAAGGGTTGAGCTTGATCTCTGGAGAGAAACAACTTATGGGTGTCTCGTTTAAGATTTCGAAGGTTGGCAGAAAATTCCAGCCTAAGGTTTCTGCTAAATCAGCTACTCCTGATTCTCCTGAACAGCTAAATTCTAAAGCAATCGTTCTATCGGGGAAAAGAAAGGTATTTACTCAGATTTGTTTTTTCTAAAACTTAGCGCTGACTATCAGCAATTGTCCATTTATGAAGTAAATAAAAAGTATCTATAGATTACCAGATTTAATTTGTTGGATTCAGGCCAATGATGAACGCCATGCTGGTGATGTTTCTGAGTTCTCGCGGCCATCGTTGCCTGATATATCTCCGGGTTAGCATTCGATACATGTTTTGCTAAATTCGAGCTTTGTTAAAGTGAGTGCAATTGCTTTCTCTGCAGATCATGAAGTTTCCTTCACATTGAGTCTCTATCCGAATGGGTACTCTGTAGGAAAACCATCTGAGGTATGCAGTAGAACTTCATGTGCTGAGAATCTATATGAATTTTTATATCTTTTAGTGTATTGTTTTTTTTAAAGCCCTCCACATCTAAAAATTGTCAATTTTTCAGAACCAGGCTGTGCAACAGACATCCTTTCGAGATGTTTCGAAGGTCTTACAACCGTATGATAGGGCAGCAGAGAGTCTACTTTCGGTAAATATTTCACATTACAAGAACAATGTTATTTTACCTGATTCCAACATGTAATTAGAGTGTTGGTGTATAAACTCAAAAGTATATGTCAAGTTGATGTTTATTTTTTTCACTTGTTCAACTCAAATTATTCGTTTGACTGCACTACTTGCTCGAACTTCATCATTTTCCATTTATCATTCCTCTGAGTAACAATGTTTAATTCCTCTGGATACTATATAGGCAATTGAGGCTGGCAGACTTCCTGGGGACATTTTGGAAGACATACCTTGCAAATTTTTGGATGGAGTGGTTATATGTGAGGTGAGTTATCTGCAGTAGTTAAGTAGTTGAAGCCTTTCATGACTAGCAGTCTCAAATGGACATTTCAAAGACTAAGAAAAAAACTCTTACGTCACTTAGGTTGTAGTCACCGCGGTTCTATTTCATGTGTTGTCTTTCATTAGTTCTCAAAACAGTTGTCATTAAAATATTCAAAAACACCATGTTTAACTTTCATGAGCAAAAATTTATCTTCAGTGCTGAGATTGAGAAGAATATTGTTTTGTCAACGTGTTATATTTTATTGGGAGTATGACTACTGAACTCATTTATACCTTCTCATGTATTGAGGTAGATCTATTATTTGATTGCTTGTGATTGGCTCATATTATGTGTACCATGAGCTTCTGAAACTCATTGGAGTAATTGGAATCAGAAGAAACCATATGATAAGCTAGTTTTCTTGGTCCTTTAATAAACTGCACAATTGTCATCTTACATCATCTTGTTTTCGTTAATTCTTGGGACATACTATTGTAGGTTCATGACTACCGGAAACATACCCCAGATCAGGTTATTCCTGTGGTAAATAAATTGTGGCTTAAGATGTCACTCGAGAATGTGGTAAAAGATATTCCGGCAATGTCAGACAACTCATGGACATATGGTGATCTCATGGTAACAACAGTTGCTCTTGGGCTAGGTCGTATTTCTGAGCACTGAAAGAATGATCTTCTGTACTGATCCTTACGTTAACTGCAGGAAGTGGAGTCCAGGATTTTAAAAGCTCTACAACCTGAACTCTGTCTGGATCCTGTACCCAGACTTGATAAGCTGAGTAAAACCCCTGTGTTTGCTAAGGTAAATCTCATGAAAAAGACTCCTTGTGCTTTCTTTTCTCAGTTGCTTATATAATGTCAAAAATGTTTTCTTTATTTGCTATAGCTCGATTTTTCTCTTTCTACTTTGCAGAGAAAGAGATTAAGGCAATTGACAGAAGTGACAGTCATGTCTCAAAACAAGATTCATGGGAACAAGGCTTGCACTGATCGGCTCCCTGAAATTTCAGAGCGAGGAAATTTGCCAGGCCATTTGATAATGCAGCAATCTCATAACAACCAGGTTATTCAGAATCCTGGTACAAATATGCTGGGAGGATTTAGAACTCAGACCATGCAAGATCCGCCAAACTCCTCACTGCCCTTGGTACCATCTCAGCAACAAAGGTACTTGGGAACTGGAAATATAAGAAACGTGCAGGATCAAGGATCAAATTCTGTCAGTGTCTCTGGAGCTTCACCTGGAGGACTAGATGCAATGATGACTTATGGCTCTGATAGTATGAACCCATCTTTTAATAGAAAGAGGGAAAGTCAAGATGGACAAATGTCTTCTATGCCTGGTTTGAATAAGCGGACAAGGGTTTCACATTTGGGTCCTGATGGGATTCCACAGCAACAGTTAGGGCAACGCATGGATAGCCTTCATGGATCCAATACAAATTGGAAAAATGCGCTTGTACAACAGCAAGACATGCTAGGCAGAAGTATTCAATATCCAAATGCAGGTATTCCAAGGTTTTCTTCACAGCAAATTGAAGGGGTTATGAATCAGGAAGGCGATCCTATGCAATATCCAGCTTCACAACAGGGGGCAATGCGATCCACATCGAAAGGGGAACCAATTGAGACTGGTAGAATTGATGGTAGCATCAGAAACAATATGCCAGGGGTGGGAAGTGATGCAAATGATTTGGATCCACGTATTCAGTCAAGGATGCCCCATAACGCATTCATGAGATCAAATTATCCTCAAACTTCCTGGAATATTAATCCTGGCCAGCAGGTTGAAAAAGACCCAAGAAAAGATGAACAATTTAGTCGACGGTTATCAGCTCAAAGTCCTCGTTTATCAGCAGGTGCTCCACCACAGTCTCCACTTTCATCGAAGTCTGGTGAGTTTTCTGGTGGATCAGTGGGGGCTCACTATGGAGCTGTTACAGCGGCTCAAAAGGATAAGGCTGTTACTTCTATTCCTGCTATTGGTGCTACTCAGTCAGTGGGCTCTAGTGGTAATGATGCTATGCAGCAAAGGCAACACCAATCCCAGATGGCTGCTAAACGAAGAACAAATTCTCTTCCTAAGACACAAGTTATGAGCACTGTTGGTTCTCCTGTTAGTGTCAATAATATAAGTGTCTCAGTGGGACCCCAAACTTTGGGCGATCACGCAATCCTCGATAGATTCTCAAAGATTGAACGAGTTGCTGCAAGGTATGAATTTTATGAAACCTGTTTTCTTGAGGTTGATTTCATTAAATTATTTTATGATTTTGACTTTCACAGATACTTCCCCTTCGTCCGATTCTTACATTACAGTAGAGCATTTTCGGCAATGTCCCAATCTGCTTATCTCATTTTGTGAAAAAATAGATAGTGTGTGTTGGTACATGTACAAGTTTTTGATGATTTACAATGTCGTAACCTCCTTATCTCATTGCGTACATGGTTCAGGATCTTATTAATGTCAATAGGTTTTATTTTCTGCTTGTTGATCTAGTTTTCTTTTGTTCCATTTCTAGGTACCAGCTAAACTGCAAAAAGCATAAGGTCGATGAGAACTCTTTAAGACCTCGCCTTTATGCCCAACAGTCCCTGATAGTTTGTCTTTCAAACCTTTCTAACAACGAGGACTACAAAGACGAGGACAAATCATTGTCAAAATCTATTATTGGTGGCAGTATGAATACATGCAAGACGAGAATCATGAACTTTGTTCGTTTAGACCGGGTTATGCAAGGTTAGATGTTTGTTTTAACGAGTGGCTATTGGTACTTATCTATTTGTAATTTGACTTTTGACTCTAGCATCTTTTCAGGTGCTGTGTCTTCCTTCGTCCCTAGAATACGAACAAGACTGGTGATGTCAGAGATGCCCGTCGACGGGACAGTAGCATGGTATCAAGGGGATGTAGATGATATTGATGTTTTTTCATCCGAAGATTATCTCCTTACGTTGCCCAATACAGTAAGTTAAAGAGAAATTTGACAGTTATCAAATTCCCCTGTATTTTATGTTGATCACTATCATATCTTCAACTTGTATGCTCTAACATTGAATCAAATTCTGACTTTACATTCAGTTATGTTTAAAGGTTGTTGGGTCATGTTCGCATGAGGGATGGCCAAAAGATAATTAAATATTTCTTATGTACACCTATATTTTGGAAATTATGCTGACTTACTTATTTTTCCGCACTTCGTCACAGCACATGGCTGATCTACTTGCTGCTCAATTTAAATCACTGGTATTTCTTGAATTCTTAGTCGATTATATCAACTTCCTGACTCTATGGGAAAGCTACGTACAGACTGATTTATATGCTTGTGCAGATGGCCCGTGAAGGATACATCAGGGAAGAACACGTTCAGGCAAAGCCGAATCATGGGAATAATGGCCCTAGCAGCAGCCAACCAAATTCTGCGGGTGCTTATCCAAAAGGTAACTCTGCAACTGATATGCAACAGTATGGAGATGCTGTTTCAGGGCAAGCGTCTGGTGAGGCATTGAAACAGGGGAACACTGAAAGTGCACCTATTAACCCAACCCAGAATATTATTATAAATGCAAGGATGCTTCCTCCAGCAAATTCTCAAGCCTTGCAAATGTCTCAAGGACTGCTTTCTGGTGTCTCCATGCCTATGCAACAACAACAGCTTGACGCTCAACAGTCAGTGCTACTTTCGTCACAGACACAGCAGAAAAATCAACAGTCCATGTTTACACAGCAACAACATCCACAAATGCACAGACCATCAATGTTACTTCCTACAAATCCGCTCTCAGCCATCAGCTCGATGGGCCAAAGCTCTGGTATCCAGCAGGGTGGTCAGATGGCCAACAAATATTCCCCAATCCAACTGCAGATGTTTCAGCAGCAGCAGGCGGCAATGCAGAAGAAGATAATGATGGGGCTAGGATCAGGTGTAGGCATGGGTATGGGTATGGGTATGGGAAGCATGGGAAACAGTATTGGTGGGCTTGGAGCTTTAGGCAACCAATTGAATATGGCAGGAAGGGGGATTGGGGGAACCGGTATCTCATCATCATTGTCTGTTCCTGGTATCAATAATATGGGACAGAACCCAATGAATCTGAATCCAGCATCAAATTTGAATGCTATAAGCCAGCAAATCCGATCCGGTGCATTAACACCACAACAAAACGCTCTGTTTACACATATTAGAATGGGCATGGCGAACCGAGGTGTGATGGGTGCTCCCCAAGCCGGGATAAATGGCATGTCAGGTGCCAGGCAGATGCACCCCAGCTCAGCTGGTCTTTCCATGTTGGATCAGAACACATTAAATCGAGCTAACCTGCAGCGAGCTGCTGCTATGGGTAACATGGGCCCACCTAAGCTGATGCCTGGAATGAATCTTTACATGAATCAACAGCAACTCCAGCAGCAACAGCAGCAGCAGCAACTCCAGCAGCAACCCCAACAACAGCAGCAACTCCATCAACAGCAGCAGCAGCAGCCTATGTCTCAGCCACCTCAGCAACTATCTCAGTCTCTACAACAGCAGCAGCAGCTACAACAACATGATCTGCCTCAACAAGCACATCAGCAGCAGGTAGCAGCATCCCCTCTTCAGTCTGTTCTATCACCACCCCAAGTAGGCTCGCCATCAGCTGGAATCACCCAGCAGCAGCTGCAACAGTCCAGTCCCCAGCAAATGAGTCAGAGAACTCCAATGAGTCCCCAGCAAATGAATCAAAGAACTCCCATGAGTCCTCAGATAAGCTCGGGTACAATGCATCCTATGAACACCAGCAACCTCGAGGTTTGTCCAGCGAGCCCACAGTGTAGTTCTCAGACAATGGGATCTGTTGGTAGCATCAACAATTCTCCAATGGAGCTTCAAGGTACCAAAAACAACTCTGCTGGTAACAATTCCTAATCAAGAAAAAAAGCTATGATTGGGTAACAAAAGTTCTGTGTCTTCAAGAACCCTTGCTTCAAAACATGAGCTGCAATCATCTAACTTAGGGGCAAGCATAGGAAGTTTTTAATTCAATACTTTACCGTTTAAGTTTTGTGTGTACATTAAACTTTTGAAATAAAAAGTAGATATGTTCAGTCCCTGTAGAGAAGGTAAAGAATATACTGTGTTCTGCATATGAAAGTGTCACTAATATTATTTTGTTTATAAGTTAGCCAGTGTTTGCTTCAGGTTATTTGGTGATTTTTGTGTAACCAATTTTATCTTTTGGACTGTTAGCTCTAACTTGCCCTTGATATGCACCCTAACTACAGCTGCTTTTCCATTTATGAAAAAATAGGTTTCATCAACTCGTTGCATAACGGATTACTTGCTCTAGAATATGTAACATGCGAAGCAATATTATTACTAGAAAATGAGAATTGGCCAGAAACAATTAGTATTCTCAAAATTGCCAAAATCACGATGTGGGTACAAAAAGATGGAATAAAAGTTGATCACTGAACAAAATGTACACAAACCATCGAAATATCAACTGGTCACCGGAGAAAAACATCCGTCTTTAAAGTCTGCATGATGATACAAGAAATCTTGTACAAACATATCTAAAGAATCTTGTCTGTTTTCTCTCTTTAGTCTTTGCCCACGCATTCAACTCCTCATCCAAATTGTCGTTTTTTGTTCTTCTTTTTTACGTAGGCTTCAAGTCATTTGCCTTTGTCTCGGAAGGTGGGGAGCGAGAAGAATGATTTTTGCGCTGTAAACAAAAATTTATATGATTCACTTAGAGGAAAGGAGATGAAATGGAGAAATGATGCATTCTGCAAGAGAATAAGGCAAGAACACGAAAAACAAGTATTGACCTTTGAAGTTGCTTCCAGACATTTGATGATCATCTTTCAGCTGAGGTACAGAGATGTTAGAAGCTTGAAGAAAAACACGACGGCAACAAAATATGTCAGTCTCGCGATAGCTTTAAACTGAGAGAGGAAGAAAACCAATACTATTAGTTTTTACCTTGTTCAGGGAACTCGCTCTCATTGAGTCCATCCTCAGATAAATGACTTTCTGGAGATCCCATTCTCAACTTCCTGACCTTTCACCAAAATGACTATAGTTTTTGTTTCGTTGCTTTTGAAAAGCAAAAATCTTAAGATTGAAATTAAACAAATTGTTTTCTTACTCTAAATTACGATTAGTTTAATTTCAGCTTTTTAAAAAGATTTTTATTGAATTTGCTTCAAATGAAAGCAATTGGCAAACGGAACCATAATCGACTATTTTTAATAATAAACGATTCATTGGATTTGCTAATGGTTTCGAGAGAAAAGAATTGTCCGCATTTCAAACCCAACCAAATTATTCGAAAATGTTGCTTGTCAACTTTTTAGAGTCTAAATTGGTACATAAACCTAAGGCGTTCCTCGGCAAGATACGGATCTTTATGACAATCCTTACTATCTCCATATCCATGACCATGCTGATCTCAGTCTTGTCTCTGATCGCCTCACCGTTAGAGCAATTTTCATTCATGGCAAAGGTCAGTTCGTCTTGCTCTTAATGTGCACAACACATTAGGATTTATTAATGGAACTCTTCTAAAACCACCAGATGGTGATGTCAATGCTGATTCCTGGTCTGGTCGTAATGACATGGTAGCTACGTGTTTATTGAATTATGTATCCAAGAATATTAGTTATAGTCTTCAATATATGTCGACAGTTGAAGCTATTTAAAACAGTCTTATGAATCGTTTTAAACAAGATGATTTTGCAAGAATATTTTAGATTGGGCAGAGATTGTGTTTGGTAACATTGTGGGAGATATATAAGATTTTTGTTGAACTACCTGCCTGCACTTGTGGTAAATGTTAATGTGCAGCTGCTACAAACTGGACGAGGATGCTCGACGAAATTTGAATCATGAAGTTCTTGATTGGACTTAATGAATCTTATGAAGCTACCAAACAACAAGTTTTGATGTTAAAACCTTTGCCTGATATTGAAGAGATTTTCAACATGATGTGTCAAGATGAAAGGCAACATGTTCTTAAACCTGTCAGTAGTGTTGTGAATGTTGCTATTCAAGCCTCTCAAATTTCTCAAGAAGGTGAGTCTCAACATTTTGCAGCTTACAATAATATTTACAAACCTCGTCCCAAACCCTTATGTACTCATTATGATGTCATTGGTGACAAAATGCTACAAGTTACTATCATGTAGTCAGAAAATGCTACAAGTTATATGTTTATCCACCTAGACATCGTGGTGCTAAGAATCAAAACTCATTTGTTCAGAAGCCTTATATACCAAGCAATAACATCAATTTGAATCAATGAAAACCAAATCGAACAAAGACAACACTATTGCTAATGTCATGACTGAAGTTGTTCAACTTCAACATCAAAGTTGTTAATCTTTGAGTATAGACAGCAGAAGATTTAGATTAACAGATTGTAGAGATTGTAGAAATTGTAGAGAAAGAGTGAGACATTTCTTTTTCCGAAAAAGTGTATATAAAGGTTTTGATTTTACAACACATTTATAGCCAACATACAACACGTAAAATCAAACGTAAACCCTAGCTGCCGCTCATGTAACCGTTGGAGAGGAGAGAGAAGTCGCAAATCCTGAGAGAAGTCGTCCTCTGCTGATCGCGTCCCGAGGTGATTGCGACGTGACCCCGTCTCGAGCTTCGCCCAGCGCCTTGAGTCACGTGTTTGGATTTTAGTCCCAACGGTCACTAGGCATCTTCGGGTCCTACCTAGGCTGGTCCCACTCGTGATCGTCGATCCAAAACGCTTAAGGCAACAAATCTCCATTTCGTTGACTTTCACGTGTTACCTTTGACCCGCGTCTTCTCGGCCTTCAGTACGCGGATCAGCTTCCCACAGGAAAGTTTTCTCGGTCCTTTGGTACATGGTACCTCGGACATGACTCTCGACCTTTGGTGCGAGGATATCTTCCCGCAGGCAGGTTTCCTCGGACTCTTGGTACGTACCACTTCGATCCTCCGGTTACGTACTGCCTCGACCATCCGGTACATACTACCTCGACCCTTCAGTACGCGTACCTCGGAGCTTCGGTACCCGTCTCTCGACCATCCGGTACGTGCTTCCTTAGACCTTGGTACACCGATCCTCGAACCTTTGGTACGTGTCCCTCGACCATCCGGTGCGTGATCCTTGGTCCTTCGGTATACGAACCTTTGACCCTTCGGTACGTGGTTCCTCGGACCTCGGTACATGAATCTCGGCCATTGACTTTCCGTTGACTTTATGTTGATTCTCAATGTGAACTTTATTCTTTTATTCCTCTTGATCAATAAAAGTAATGCGTCATCTTCCCATGCTGGTTTTCTAGATCTAAGTTCTTTCTCAAAAGACCAAGTTCAGAACCTTATCTCTTAGATTAATGCTCAAGTTCAAATGAGTGTGAATCAATCTCAGAATTCAAGATCACCAATAACTGCTCAAGGTTTAATGTCTTGTAAGTCGATTGCATGTATTATATCCTTCATTTCCAGTAATCTCCGTTTTGAATAATTACCCTTACTTACCATCATTATTGTTTATCCTCTCTCACTAATCATTTACCATGTGATGCTTGGGTAGTTAATAGTGGGTCTACTAGCAATTTTTCCTTGGATCTTTCTTTGTTTAATTATAAACGAGTTGATAAGTCTAAAATGGTTTTGCCTAATGGTGTTAGAATTCTCATAGTTCATATTGGGAATGTGCATCTTTCAGATAGATTAGTCTTACATAATGTTCTGCATATTCCATCTTTTCAATTTAATTTGTATTAGTGTTAATACTCTGGTTAAGACGAGTTCTTGTTTTGCCCATTTTTACTCTTAACTCTTGTATTATCCAGGACATTTCTCAGGGACTGACGATTGGGATGTGTAGAGTGCTTCACAATCTCTATATCTTCGAGAAGAATAGCCTAGAAGCTTATGTTGATTTTATATCTTTGTGTGTTGTTCTGGTTGTGGATGAAGACCTATGGCATCATCGCCTTGGACACCCTTCTTCAGCCAATATACACTTTCTTTTTCATGATCTTGCTTTGTCTAATAGTCTTTCTAAAAGTAGTCATTGTCCTGTTTGTCCTTTAGCTAAACAAAAAAAATTGTGTTTTGTTTCTAATAACAATGTTATTGAGAATCTTTTTGATATAGCTCATTTAGATATAGGGGGTATTTTTGCTAATGAAACTGTAGAAAGTTTCCGTTATATTCTCACCATTATTGATGATGCTTCTCGTATAACTTGGATTTACTTGTTAAAGAGTAAAGGTTTAGTTTCTACTGTTTTATGTTCATTTTTGCAACTTGTTGAGCCTCAATATAATGCTTCTGTTAAAGCCGTTAGATCTGATAATGCTCCTGAATTGAATTTCTCTAATCTTATTAGAAAGAAAGGTATGGTTCATTAGTTCTCTCGTATTGAAAATCCACAACAGAATTCTGTTGTTGAGCATAAATATTAGCATCTTCTCAGTGTTGCTTATGCTTTGTATTTTTTTAATTTAATGTGTCGATTTGCTATTAGGGAGATTGTATTCAAACTGCTGCCTTTTTGATCCATAGAACTCCCACTCCTTTACTTTGTGATAAGTAAACTTATGACATCCTGATGCATAAGAAGCCTCCTTATGATTCTCGAAAAGTTTTTGGTAGTCTTTGTTACGTTTCCACATTGCCTAACACTAAAAATAAGTTTTCTTCCAGGACTCGTGCTTCAGTTTTCTTAGGGTATCCTCATGGTTACAAATGTTATGGTGTTTGATATTGAGACTAATGTTGTTTCTATTTTTCGCAATAATGTGTTTCATGAAACTGTGTTTCCTTTTAAAGATAGGTTGCAGAATGTTTCTAGTTCATACTTGTTTCATGAACCTATATTGCGTATGTATGCTCCTGATAATGCTGAAAATGATGATTTGTTGCATTATCATTCCTCTATTTTGAATTCAGAACATGCATCATCTTCTAATCATTCTCATTCATCTCGTGAGCATCATCTTTATAATTCATCTTTTGATGTACTTCCCTTAATTTTGGATTCTAACACCACCTCTACAACTCCACCTACAACTGAAGAACAAGTTGTAAACATATGAAGACCTAGGAGACAAGCAAAAGCTCCAAATTACTTATTTGAGTATCGTTATTACCTAGCCAAAAAGGTACCACATATCTCTTCTTTTTCCATCCTTTATTGTATTTCTTCCTACATCTCTTATGATAAACTTTCCTCTTCATACCAAAACTAAACTTTTTCCATTTCATCTAATTAATACCAAAATCTTTTGTTGAAGCTATTAAATTTGACATATGGACAGACTCCATAAATTTTGAGATTGATTCACTCCATGAGCAACATACTTCACAGTTGAGTCTTTACCACTAGGGAAACATGTAGTAAGATGAAAATGGGTTTATACTATAAAGTATAATTCTGATGGTTTATATGAAAGACACAAATCATGCCTTGTTGCAAAAGGTTGTACTCAACAAGAAGGTATTGATTTCTTGGATAAGTACTCTCATGATGCTAAATTAGCTTCTGTCAAGATGATGATGGGTTTAGCTACTCGTTTTGGATGGAGTTTAACACAAATGGATGTATCCAATGCATTTATTCATGGCACACTCGATGAAGAGATCTACATGACACTTCCTCTTGGATGTACTCCCCAGGAAGGTACTACATTACCTAAAAATCTTGTATGTACATTACATAAGTCCTTATAGTGATTAAAAAAGCATCACATCAGTGGTATCAATAAATTTCTTCAGTCTTTATCGAGAATGGATTCACAGAATCAGGGGCAATCCATACTTTTTTTGTTAAGTCATCAGGTACCTCGTATCTTGCAGTCCTTGTATATGTAGATGACATAAGTATTGCTAGCAATGAGGACAATGCAGTAACAACTCTAAATGAGACATTTAAGGTTGCGTTTAAAATCAAAGATCTTGGACCTATGAAATACTTTCTTTGCTTGGAAATTGCTCGTTCATCAGCTAGAATCTTTGTTTGTTAGAAAAAATATGCACTTGATATCCTTGCGGAAACTGGACTTCTTCCTTGTAAACCAAGTTTTCTTCCAATGGATCCTAACCGAATTCTACGACTAGTACACTTCTTCCTGATCCTACACCTTTTCGAGAACTCATTGGAAAACTGCTTTATTTGAAAATTACCAGACATGATATCACATATTTTGTACACAAATTGAGTCAATTCTTACAAAAATTGACAAATGTTCATCTCATAGAAGCTCACATGATAGTTCGCTATATCCAATCCAGTCCGGGAAAAGAATGTTTTGTTCTATTTCTTTGGATTTGTGCTTAAATGCTTTTGCATATGCGGATACATGCCATGATACACGTTGATCCATCTTAGGCTATTGTGTGTACTTAGGTGATTCTAAAATCACTTGGAAATGTAATAAACAAGATGTAGTGAGCAGAAGCAGTACAGAGGCAGATTTGTCCAACTCGAACCGAACAAAAATTTTGACAAATCGGGTCGGTTAGTTAACTGAGAATCGGGTATTTTGGAATAGTGTAGAACTAGAATTCGGGTATAGCATTGGGTCGGTTTGGTTTGGTTATTGCTTAACCAAAATTTAATTAAAACATAAATTATTTTTTTTCTCTTCTCTTGAAGAAAGCATTAACACGTTGATTCGGGACGGCTCGGATCGACATTAATACGTTGATTCAGGTCGGTTAGGGTCGGTTAAAACTGGGGAAGGCATTAACACATTAGCTTACTATGAATATCGATTTTAGGGAAAAAATTGGTTAAAATCGGGTTGGTTCAGATGGGGTATTTCTGACCTGAAATACCCAATACCCGAGGCAACCCGATTAAAAATGAAATTCGGTTATGTTCGGACAATTTTTCAAAAACCTGAAATTACTCAAAACCCGAAATAACCGACCCGTAATACCCTAAGTCGCATGCCTAGTTGATGCTACTCGAGAACTTATTTGGCTCAATCAACTTCTCACAGATTTTGGTATTCTTCTTTCTGCTCGAGTTATGCTCTTTTGTGACAACAAATCTGGACTTCACATTACATCAAATCATGTATTTTACGAAAGGACAAAACATATTGAAGTCTATTGTCATATTGTTAGGAATTAACAGAAGAAAGGATTTCTTGACCCTTATCGTGTTGGCATTCTTAATCAACATGCATACATTCTCATAAAGCCCCTTGCTTCTTCACTTTTTCATTCCATTCTTTTGAAAATGTGAGTTTCAAGTTTTTTCTCACCAAAACTTCGATTTAAAGATTTGAGAGGAGTGTATTACGGATAATTAATTAGTTGATTACATTTTAATCTGTTTTTCGTTATTAACATATTAATTAGCTGAACTATTAGGGCAGCTTATATACTAAGCTTGTATTTCTTCTTTCTTTTAAACAAGAAATAAACAAACTCTTTATTAATTTTCTCTTTTCGTTTCGTTCAATGGAGTTTCTAATTTCAATAACGTGATATCCATAACTACATCTCGTAAAAATAAACAATTTACTAGAATTAAAATTTTGGTAACATTTAACTACTTTACAAGTTTAATGTTTATTAATAAGATCAGATGTCTTTATGTAAAAAAATTGCATGGACCAAACATATAAACATCATTAGCCCATTACGCAATAACCCGTGATGAAATACGGAAAAGAACAGTGGCCTTAAAAATCTATATAGATTGAACAGTTTGGACATATCGCCGTTGGCATAGCCCATACTTTTGTTACAATAAAATTGTTATTCTCTTTGATTTCTACTTTCTATACACTATTTGGATGAACCTGATTTCATATTAATATCACGTGGGAATTATACCATTAAAAAATGCAGCATATATAATCTTAACCATTTAACTTAAAGAACCGGAAATAAAAAGATACTAAAAATATTCTTCAAAATTGTTTCAGTTTCGGTTAAGTATAGGTTCAATACGATCAATCCGGCCCACTAAGGTTAATCAACGCGAAGTAAAAGATCCAAACTGAATCAACGAAGCAATTAATGAAAGCATGGATTGCACCGCGCTAATTTAGGAGCACTTAATGACGAAATCAATCAACATTAATAAAAAAGATCACGGAGTACGAATAAAAGATAAAAACCATAAGACATTCCAAGAATCTTTTTCCTGAGAAAATTAAGCTCGGCCTTGACAAAGAATTGACATTGTTAATATACTAAATCTTAATTTTCGATATTGTATTCTCACGTAATCTCATTTTTCACATACTAAATAGAAATCCGCTTTCACCATAAAGAGTTCCTAAACAATTTCTTTATCTCTCTAGACATAATAAAATCTCACCCCAACAACAAATTGGATCGGTGTTTGTTTGGATCTGATTTGTCAAACTTCGATCGGTGGTTGTGGTGACTTCATTCTCTGCGATCTCTACAACTTGTCGAGGAGTAAATCTTCGATTGTCGAAGTATCCTTGGTTGTTTTCGCAGCTGCTTTCCACGCTGGCGTGACTTAAAATTCAACCGAGAAAATGGTGGTTGCAGAAGAGCTCAGTCTTGGGCTTGAGCACGACTGGTCGTTTTCAAGGATGGTGGATTCCAATGCTGAGATCGAGACCAGTGCCTACATGCCGGGACGTGACGGTGTGACACGTAGATGACCAAAAGACAGATCAAATTCTTCACCGGTGCATACATGGCGTTAGATAACAGGAGGAAGACTTAATAACGCGTGTTTCTCTCGATTCTTCCTTCTTTTGGGCCAAAAACGCCTGTTTCGTAGGCCATCATTTTTTTTTTTGTAATTTTATTATACACAAACTTATTGAAATTTCTTTCTCGACATAAAAAAAAAAGTCTCCCAGTTGTCGCATTTGGAATGTATATATATATATATATATAAATACAAGAAAGAAAAATATAATTTGTGATGTGAAAATTGTGTCTACTGGTCCCACATCCCAAACATTTCCTAAATATCCTGAATTCTACTTAGTAATTCCAATATTATTATTTTTTTAAAGCTTGGTTCATATACGAGAATTTGTGGATATCCATAAATTTTAATATTAAATAAAAAAACAAAAATTAAGATTCAAACGACCTAGAACCTTGATCACATTTTTTGTACAATAAAACATTATGCATACCAAATTTCGGTAACACGACAACAAAATAAAATAAAATTGAAATTCTCCCAAAAAAAAACAAAAAAATTTAGTGTTAACTTTTTGAAACTCTGCTTCTTAGATCTTCTATTGCCAACTTGAAATCTTGTCGATGGACCACCTACCTTAATTAAAAACATTAATAATCAACATTCATTCATAACAGTCTTCAATATTTATTTTCATTCAACTGCTTATTTACAGAGAAATAAAGAACTAAAAAACAAAGTTTGATCAGAAAGAGTATAAACTAAATAATGGTCATGAAGCAAAATGGCATCTAATCTAGTGGCAGGCGGTAAGTCCACTTAAGGCAGCGTATTTGCATAACCCGAGTTCGAATCCTCATGCCTACATTATGTAGGAATTTGGCTATTGGGCTGGTCAGTTGTGGTCCAATATAATCTGTCGTTGACAAAAAATAAAAAATAATAATGGTCATGAATAACAACCGATTTTTAATTTTGTTGTTTTTGGTTTTTGGTTTATAGTTTATAGTTTTTAGATTCTGTTTTTTAATTTTTACAGTAAATTTCAGTTTTTGAAAAACAAAAATCACATTTGTTACCTTTAATTTTTTTGTGTTTTAATATTTTATTTTTTAACTTGTTTTATTTTCCTAAATCTATGAAAATATAATATAAAATTAAAATAATAAAAATGTTAACAAATTTTTTTAAGTGATTTTGAAATAATTTATATATATATTTATATATTTATAAATAGTAATTTAACACTATTTTTGTTTATAGAATACTAAAAATATTTAATAATATCTTAAACATAATTTTCTAAGAATTATGAAGTCCAATTAACAATATTTAAAAAAATATTTACAAATTGTTAAATCCAAATTATAATCTTCAAACTACAAGAGTTCTATAAAATCATAATTAACATACATACTTAACCGAACACCCATATATGTTTTGTAAACTTATTTAACAAATTATATAAATTTAATTAATAAAAACAAAACTTACATTATTTTATAAATTTTACAATTTAAAAATCTCATAAATTTCATAAAATTTCAGAAACTTTTAAAACTATAAAGTAAAATTTTACAATATTTAAATACTACTTTTAGAATTATAAAATCTGATTTATAATCTTCATATTAATAATCACTAGTTCTGTTTTTAGATATTCATTTCGTTTGTAATTTTAAGATTATACGTCGTAGGAACATATATTAGTTCATTAGGAATATTGGGAGAGGAAAATGGCTACGTATG